>BLFK01000767.1:134184-151038 GCA_014634185.1 Astreopora myriophthalma | reverse complement strand
TCTTAATTTATCGTTATTGGAATGTCTAAGATTGTGGTGTGCCCACCAGTCGCTGTAGTAAAAAATAGCGCACGGCTTTTATGGGCGCCCGTGGGTTTTCTCTCTCGCGCGCGCCCCTAGAAACCCAATCTCGTTCCCAGAGGCTGCCGTTGCCATCCGTTGCCCGTTCCGCTGGATAAGGGTAACGCAGGCTCTGGGGGCGAGATTGCTAGAAACCCACCTCGAGCGCTTGCGCTTGCGCCCGAGCGTGGGCTAAGATTGTAGCTGAACCACTGCTTTCCACTTCCTATTGAGGGCTAATTGGATGAAACTAAAAGTAATCAGGGAATATGGAAGTACGCCCAGGTTACGCCTGTGTCGTAGTACAAGTGAGCACCGAAATTAAACTCTGGACGAACGAAAAATAATTGTACAGTCCGCAAGGGAATACAGCTGGACACCAACTACTTCACCGAAACTGGGTAACTTATGAAGCGCCATCCTTTGCACTTAGACTCGCTTTGAAAAAGAGGCTCATGTGAAGCAGTAAATATGTATTAAGCAGTAATACTGAATGCATGAAAAGCACTACTCATCATCACAAATCAAGCGAAACAAATCAAATTTTTATTCCCTCCTCTGTCATCTTTACAAAAACGCCATCAAAGTTACGAACTATTTGTTATGAAAAAGCTACTTCATGATGCCATTCGATAGGGAAACGAAAGAAAATGTAAGACAAAGTACCCGAAAGAAAACATCACCTACAGTGTATAAGTATGTTCAAATCTTCGCACTGTACGTTTTTCATATTCCTGTTATAAAACCAATTCAGTTTGCAACTTTATTTCTGTACAATCTATTTTTGTTAATAATAAAAAAGTCAAATCCTCCAATTTCATTCCTTGACTATTCTCATGACAAGTCTTGAGCGCAAGAATTTTTTTCTTATTGGCATAGCGATTTCCTGTTGAATGGAAAAACCGGTCGTTCCGTTGGGACAAAAAATGAAGTCCTTGCCACTGGAAATGTTCCGGGCAAAAATGCAGTATCCTCAGACGCATTTCTTTCTTCTCGTCTTAACCGAAATGACTGGAATATCACTGTCTAAATGGTACCGGTATAGTAAAGTTCCGTTCCACTTTATGTTAAGGAAAACGTTAACTGTTCCAGTCGGTGGAAAGTTCCCACCGGTTTTTCCGTCCAATGGAAAGTGTTCCAGCCCAAGGTGGTTCTATTGAAATGTTGGGTCCGTGGAGGAAATGTGGCCAACTTCAAAGCAAAACGCACCAATACAAATGTGAAACTAAAGCAGCCTGTCAGACTAAAGGATTTCTTCCTCACGGTGCGCATTTAACATCTGTTTTAAATAAAAGTATTACTCCAAAAATCGCCTTTCTGAGAGGCTGCATTGTGTACTTTTAAAATATAAATATCATTTTCCTTTTATTCTCATTTCAGTATGTAGTAGAAATAATATCAAGTCCTAAAAAGTAAGAGCAAAACACATGGCGCTGCCGGAGCGGACCGCACATCGTTCAGCACTCGCTAACAAATATAATTCGGCTTCAAATGAGAGTGGTTCGCCACTGAATGTGGTAAATCCAGACACGAACTAATTTGGCCGATCACAGCAGACGAAGACGATAAAATGGGCCAATCAAAAATTAGATAAAATCCATGCAGCCGGAATTGTAGCCAGCGCAAAGCGAGGGAAAACACGTGTTCATACCTAATTGGTTGAGAAGGGGAACGACATTTTTTGGCCAATCACTGAGTATAGAAATGCAAAACTAGGCAACGGTGAATTGGGGTCAGTACGCAGCTATTACAACAGCGCACGCGATTGGCTCTGAAAACAATAGAAGCATTCAAAGAAACAAAAGAAACAATGAACCCTAACCCTAAAAACAATAGAGCTGCGTCCTAACCAGATCCAGTGTAATTGAAGGTTGTAAACAGCTGGGTGGTATCTGGTGAATTCACTTATGACATTTCGGCAACTAAAAACCATTCAGCTGCGTTACTCAATACCTCCGCAGCTATAAATAGCGAGTAGCGAAAAAGGCCGTAAACTGGCATTTTGGCCGATAGTTCGCCTTCAATTTTTATCAATTTTAACTGACTTGGACCTTCCCAAAGCTAGGAAATTATCAGTGGTGTAATTAAATTGTCAAATAGTCCGCGCATACAGACGTTTAACCAGTGCTAAATTTCATTTCCATCTTCTATTAAGGGTTAATAGTTTACCTTAAAGATGAAACAAGGTGCAACGAAAATCGTTGGGAAGGAGCAAACTGAAAGCTGTCTGAGTAACTGAAATTAATCTTAAAACTGGCTGCTTGTGTAAACGCCGGGGCGAGGTCCGATTAAAACCTATACGTTATCATGGTATTTATCCCGGTTTAGCACTAAACCTGCTTCGCACAAATTGGCCCGGAGCATAACTAAATGTAACAACTTTGACATCCGAAAAAGTTCGAAACAAACATCTCGGCAGTTTTGGTGCGCGTTGTGCCAACGTTGGCATGAAGTTCCAACAATGCTGGAGAGAAACTACATGTGCAATGAATTCTGGGTAAGACTGATAAAATTTGCATGAATACCATGCGCATGCGTGTTGGGGCCTCTTGTCTTCCCTGTGCAAATGCATGCAACAGGGTGGGGCGACTTTTCAGGCGAGCACACACAAAAAACAAAACAAATGTTGGAACTTGTTGGCTGCAGAGCTTGAAGCGTTTCCACCTTTCTCCAACCAATGCCAACAACTTGCAACAGGGTGTGCCATCACATGCACAATGTTGGGCACAAGGATGTAGAACGTAGTTGGCCAACAACGTACCATCGTTTTCACGGGCCTTTAGAGACAAATCCATCCCTTCAGGGCTACACTGTTTCACTCAATCTCTTTTGGTTATGATACACGTTACACTTTTTTTTGTAATGCTGAGGTATACATAACCATTCCTCTAATTTTAATTATTTCGTTGTTTCTTGACTGTCATTTTGAGCGTGTTCATCACGCGCCCCGCACGTACTGACACGTGAGGGCGACACAAGAGCCCCAGGCCACCGCCACAACATCCGGGACCGAAACTCACTTGGCTTTACGGGGATTCTGATTGGCTTGTCTCCTCACCAGTGGTTTGTCATAGACCCAATTCTCTCCAACTTCATGGAATAACTACAGAAAAAAAAAAGATCATGGGAACAGTTTGACCCTGTAAACCATTCAAGAAATGGCTTGATTATTTAACCGGTTGGACGCCAAATATAAACTTGTTCAACAAATTTTCACAGACGCTGCAATTTCCACAAAAAAAGATGACTTTTTTCTTTTTTTGTTTTTGTTTTTTTGTTTTGCAATATCAAACCATTTTGAACCCCACTTGGCGTTGACGCTGCTGACTAATTTAATTTTAAAAAACGTCTCAAAATTTTATTTTTTGCGATCATCCCATGATTTTTCAAACTTCAAAACAACGACAAAAGACAAACCAGATCAAGAGTTGATTTGAAGAGAGAAAAAATGCCCATTTCCGAGTTGATGTTTGCTCCCGTTTCACAGCAAGTCTTCGTGCGAAACCATTCAAATGGAAATGAGTTTGATTTGCACGAAAATGCACAACTCATTCTCATTTGAATGATTTCGCACGAAGACTCGCTTTAAAGCAGAGGGGAGCAGCAACTCGGAAATGGGAAGCTTGCTCTTCTCCGGAACAGGTTTATCTGGTTTTTACCAAACGCCAAGACTAAAACGCCGACGACGAGACCAACACAAAATGGCAGAAAGATACTGAAAATTGAAAATGAAAGTACTGATGAAAATGAAAATGAACGAAAATGATAATATTGAAAATACTGATACCGAAACTGCCTCGCCATTACGCCCAAAACCATGAAATTCTTGACAAACGCAAATTCAAAAAATCCCCTCGGACAGTTTCATCGCAGCAGCAGAGCTCACCTTAGTTTGCCAGGCAACTCCCTTCTCCTTCCTCTCTCTGGCTTCTGCTCGTTGGCGTTCCTCTAACTAAAGAATAACCGCACGAAAACAATTAAAAAAGTCACCTTTGCACCTTGTGTCCTCTTCTCTACGCTGTGGGGACGGCGACGTGAACAAAATTTAAAACTTTGTTTACCATCTAAAAACCTGCCGAACTATCCAAATATTGAATTGGGAGTAAGGATGTTCAAATTATGAAAGAAAGTAAATATTACACGTTGTGCTCACGTTTTCCATGAAAGACGACGACACGAAGACGCGCTATACAAGGAGCGTAACCTCAAGCACATACGGATTATTTGTCAACCAACCGTAGACGCATACAGAGCTCTGTGAAAATTTGTGCGATAAAAGACCGCTTGCCAGCAATCCGTCTGATATATCTTTATTAGACGTGGTTTGTCTTTATTGTTTTTGAAGTCCTCAGTCACTTTTATCCAGATGACTGGCCCCTTCCAGTTGGGTTCTTAACGTTGTAACGGTAGAGCTCTTTTCTTTGTTTAGTTTGAAATACCACCAAATCAGTATATTTTTACCGTTTGCGCCGTAAAAGGGAATCCTTTCAGCGTAAGAAAACAAATTTGTTTTCAATGAAATACCTTGTGTTTAGATGCCGTGGCGGATTCTACGTCGTCCGCTTTCAAGCTTTTTGTGACTTCTTTCCATAATCTGCAAAAAGAAACCAAACAACAAGAGGACAGAATCACCAATGAATTCTTTCAGAAAACGTCACTTGACTTTGGGTAAATTATTCGTTTTCGATGTTGGAAGTCTTTGAAAGATAAGAAAGAGTACACGCCAATATCGGTGACAAATTTGAAAAACACGCGAACCTTGGTGATAGCCAATTTAAGTGTCCCGCTTCTATGCCCACCGTTTTCTTTACAAACAAAACCGTGGGCTTAGTAATAAACTCACCGTCTTGACTCGTATTCTTCTTGTCTAGAAATCTTTTTCACCGTCTTCATCACAGTTGGCATTGTTAGAGTGTCAATAAACAACTGGGGCTCCTGGACAGAAAGCAAAAGACTTATTTGATCAATGCTTGCGTCAATTGTCTTACCAAGGTCTGGATGTATTTGCCACACTGAGCGAGTGATTAACTGATTGTTTGCTTGCTTGTTTACTTGATTGCTTGCTTGATTGATTGACTGACTGATTGATTGACTGATTGATTGATTGATTGATTGATTGATTGATTGACCGACTGACCGTCATTCAGTCAAGCAAGCAAGCAGGCAAGCAAGCAAGCAAGCAATCAATCAATCAGTCAGTCAATCAGTCAATCAATCAGTCAGTCATTCAGTCAATCAATCAGTCAGTCATTCAGTCAATCAATCAGTCAGTCAATCAATCAATCAATCAATCGACCAAGCAAACAATCAGTAAATCACTCGCTAAGTGTATGCTCAGAGCTCAGTGCTGCATGACAGACTGACTGGACTTGATTGACAGACCAACACTAAAAGCGACAAACAGCAAGTGAGCTTGACAGATTTGAAGACTGACCGACCGAGCGACCAACCGGATTGATTAAACAGTTAATAGGATTGACAGAGGGCTGATTTAATGGCTGCCTGGATAAATTGATCGGTATTACTCAGTCACACCAAAGATGCTACTTAAGTGAAGTGACGTAGCGTGACTTGTAAATAACTCAATTGGGCTTTATTCACGCGGCGGCCATGTTCGTTAGGAACAGTAGAACTCGTACCCCGAGCCTCGAGTTGATAAGTTTGAGAACGAGTTCCGGCGGACAAAACAAAAGTTTTCAGTCCCTCGGGATTCAAAATGGCCGCCGCGTGAATAAGGCCCATGTTGGATAGAGACGGAATTTTCTACCTCTTTGTCAGGGTATTTAGCGAACATTTGCCCGTTCCACTCCCCAGTAATGGTTAGAAAAGACTTTTTTTCGTCTGGGGACCTAAATGTAAAGACCAAGCGAAATGCATCAATATCTCAAACAATGGTTCGACAGAAAGAACATGCCTTCAAAATACACAACAGTGAAAAGGGACTTATCACTGTAAGTAACACTCACATTATGTCGCAAGTAATTCGATGCTTCTTTCCGCCATAAAACGGCTGAAACAAAGTAAAGAAATGAAAGCGACAATCAAGCTAAGTTGCGCCTTGATGCTTGTTGTTTTATGACAAATAACCGTTTACGTACCCGACAGTGGAACTGTATCGTTGCTTGGTAACCACTTTTGGCACAAGTGATGTTTGTTTTCCCGCCAATTTCTACCCAAGGAACTGTAAGAATAGACCTGTAACAGTGAAAGCAAAGCGTGCACAGTTCGGCAAGAAAATTGTCGCCGCCAACGTCTCACTAGGCACTGGCTTAAGGCATTATTACACTGTGATGTTTCGTACGGTTTGTCTCGCAAAGCGATTGTCATTTGCGACACAAATTAAACGAAACATTGTGCAAAGTAACAAAGGATAACACACCTTGCAACAGCCAAAACTCGGTCTAAGAAGTTGACTAGTTTTTGTTTATTTTCTTTCGTTAGTTCTTCTGTTTTATTTGCTTTTCGCCATAGGTGAGTTTCACTGGTTCTTACACCGAGGATGAGTCCCAAATCGGCCTTGCACCTTGTCTCGCGAAGATTTTGTCCATTGCAAGGCATTGTTTTACTGGGAAATGCTTTGTGCGACTTGGCGACAAAAGTTGCACAAAACATCATGTATTATAACACAAACGACAATTTCCGGAAAACGTTATAAATATTAGAATCGGGTTCCATTAACGTTATAAAAATTAGAATGGGGTTCTATTTTCCCGCAGGATTTTCCCGTTGCAAGTTATTTAGCATTGGGCGATTTTCCGAGAGAGACAGGTTGCAAGGCAAGCTGCAAAAAGAGGCACATTGCACAGTGCAACTCCGCCTTCGTGTTCAAGGAGCATTTCTTATGGACTTCGAGGAGAAAGACATCTAACCTGCCATAACCATTCGGGAATGTTAAAACGTAATCCTCGTCATACGGTAATACAGAGACACAACCTGCAATGAAAAAACGAGCGACGTTAAACTTTGACTGCATTTAAGGTGGCTCAAAACGGTTTCAACACCTTCGAGAGACTCACTCACTACGACGACTGACACTACAACACTGTATCAGGTATTAGCAATGTTATGGTACCATATGAAACACCAATTATTGCTGAATAAGATGCGGTCATTGTTGTAACGTAATAAGCAACCATGGCAATGGGGAAGCCCTGTAAAAACATCCTATATTTTGGCTTTAGTTGCTCGTATCTCAAAAACGAACTCGGAGACCCCCAATTTTTATTGCTGGAAAGTGATCGGCAGACCAAGATGAAACTTTCTGCTGAGTTTAAAAAAATTTTGTGGGGCGGATTCAGAGCCACCTTAAATTTTTTATTTTTTAAGGTGGCTCGAAATCTGCTCCACTTCTCCGTTAAGTATACGCCTTCAGTTATACCAAAATGGCCGCCGTTTTAACATTCTTTTGTTTTTATTCAAATTAGCCCTTTTTGCCTCGTTCTTAAGCCCAAAATTCAAAAGAATATTTTACCTTGAACGAGGCAAAAAGGGTTAATTTGAATAAAAACAAAAGAATGTTGAAATGGCAGCCATTTTGGAATAAGGCGCATAAAGGCCCCCACTTAGGCAACCTCGAACCCAGGTTCTCACTCTTTTCCACAGCTGCAACCAGGGTCTCTTTCTCCACGGCAAGGGAGGAAAAGAAAGAGCCTGGGTTCGAGGTTGCCACTAAGGAATAAGGGACCAGAGGAGACACTGAACATTAGTGTACACATAGTCTTTTCACCTTGCCCAATGTTCTCTACTCCAACTGAGAGTCCAAGGAATTTTGACTTGGTCCAGATATGAGCATTGAAAGAAACCTGTTTAGTGAAGTTCTCGGCATAAAATGCGGAAACTGTGTAGCACAACAAAGGAGTTGAAAAATGTTAATCACCTGAAGCAAGCGACATTGTTCCAGGAAATAAGCTTCATGTAAAATCCCCTGGAGCTAGATGGGATAGTTATCTTGTTTCGTTTTGTCAACTATAAACTCTGCTTCAAAGATTCCTCAGAAAGTAAGCTCTGGGTTTGATTACAACGGTGAGGACTTCAACGGAAACAAACGACACGTACTCTAGGCGCAAATGACAAGTGGAGGTTCTCCTCCACAGGGGGAGGGTGTGGGCGATGGAAAGCTCGAGGCAATTCATACTGTGAGGAACGGGGAATATTGCCGTGAGAATGAAAGATGTTGGTCCTCGTTTTTCTCGCTCGCTCACTCGTTCGCACATCTTTCACAATCTGAACGCTTGGAACAAGCTAACTAAAACAGAGCCATACCTCGGAAGAAAAGTGGATACTTCATGTTAACACAATGTAGAACTTCAAGTTGGTATAGAGTACGCTTCGAACCCGACTAAGTTGCTTTTTCTCGTTCGCATCCTTCGTACTCGCAACACTAAACAGCTTTTTCAGATACTTATTAAGTGGCACCAATGAGTTGTAACGATTTAGTACGTGTAAACAGCGCAAGGCTAAGGTGTCTGCCCTCTGTTTGATGGATTGCGGTGCGTGAAAATACTAAACTAGACACTCACTTGGTGGATGATGTGATACTTGTTCAGCAAGAAAAGTCACATCATTCTCAGACGCCCAGGGCACTGGTCCTTCCTTTTGACATTTCTGAAAAAATAAAACCCAACCAAACAAACAAACGACCATATCCAATGTTATACTAATGCTAATACTGATAACGATAACCATAACGATAATGATAATGATAATAATTTTTCCTTATTTTCTCTTAATTTAGAGTGGGCGACACTTGACAATTTCAGCAACTGATAAACTTGTGGTCCTCTTTGGCCATCTCTTTGGCCACCTCAGCCTCTTTTTCAAAGCGAGTCTAAGTGTGAAGCCTTTCGTATGAAAATGCTTGTTATTTATATGCAAAGTAAAATAAATTACCATCACAAAACGTTCGCCTTTGGACTGGCTTTGAAAAAGAGAATCGGAAATGGCCTTCTAGTTTCGCCGACGATACTATGTTAATACAATGGAAGAAAAATGCGCTGCTATTGATTGCTAAGTGATGCTAGCAACAAACACACTAACCCGTTATTTCGATATATCAAAATTTACCCTTGGCCCAGTTAAAACGTCGAACTACACATGTGCCGAATATAATGCAAACGAGCGAGAACAATAGATATTTCTCATTTGCATTTGATTCGGCACATGTGGAGTTCGACGTTTGAACCGGGCCTTAGACAAAAAGCATCACCTTGAGCCTTCGGGGGAAACAAACAAATCCTAACCTTCTTCGCCAGGGCCTCAAAGTCACGTTTATTGTTTGAAGATGAATTTTCAAATACAGTAAAAACCCGCGTGTACGAACCTACATTTTAGGAAGTCTCGCAAAGTAGGTTCTTGTATTTTGGGGTAGTTATTGGCAATTTAGGCTAAGTAGGTTCGTAATTAGGTTCTTAATTTCTATGCAGGAGATATAGTTGTTGATTACCACAAAAATAAATAAACTTGGGTTTGGTTCGCAAATATAAAGTATTTATCCACGACAGTATTATGTTAAGCCTAACAGAACTCATTACAGTCAAACGCCTTGGTTAAAATGTTTAACCCTAAGCCACACATAAGAACCTGCTTGACCTTGCTTGGCTACACGCGGGTTCCTATATTTTGGGGGATTAAAATGGAAAATTTCTGCCAGCAGGTTCTTAAACCACTAGGTTCTTACAGCCGAGTTTTTACTGTATCGAAATTGGTCTATTGAAAGCTAACAAATCGGCCAATTTCTCTCCAGCTCAAAAGGAGTGCGTACAGAAATCGCGAAAAATTATCAGTTTATTCTCGTTGGTAGTAAAACTCTGTACATTGGTTTTCTTGGTTTTCAAGACTATTTTTGTACAAGGAGAGCTACCTAAATTACGTTTAACATCATGATTTTTCAAACGAAATCGGCAAAACGTTAACAGAAAAGGAGCATTCTGTTTTTTCGTACCTCCGTTCTCGTAGTCTCGTACTCGGGTAATACCCAGAAACAGCGAAAAGTCTCTCCTAAAATGGGATTGTAAGGTTTCTTTGCCACTGAACTCTAAAAAACACGAACAGATAATAAGCAAAATACTCAAAATGCACAGTACGAGATGTTGCTTTGAAGCGTTACCAAGTTTGCTCTTAAAGTGCCAATAAGCCTTTTTTTTCTTTCTTAAGATAATCTGCAGCTTACCTAAAGATGTTCTGCGAAAAAATTTGCGATTTGCTTAAAACCAGATTTTCTTAACAATTTTTGAACGTTCTACACCTTCGCCGCTGATTAACAAGGCCGACAGGCTCACAACCAGAGCGATGCGACGTCACGTGACGTAGGATAAGCAGCGCGCCTTCTCGGCTTTGTTTACAAGAAAGAGAGAAACTGAGAAAGTGTTAGTGCGAGTGTTTCGAGGTCGTTGTGACAATTTCGAGCTGTCCGCATCTTTCAGGCATTTTGCGGAGCGTTGCCATATGCTTTAGATTGCAGTGCTCTGCCGCTTGCTCGATGGCTTATGTCCTCTCTCCCTACACGTATCAGTGGGTAAATACATCATCCGCACACCGTGTAGCCTGCGTAGCAGGCGTTTTCGGGGGAGGGGAATAGGAGGAATTAAAAAACTGAGAGCTAAGAAACGACAGGCTACACACAGTGTTACTCAGTGCTCTGATGCATTCTTTTGAAACTATTCCGGAATAAGAATGCATGGAATATTCGGTTTACCTGTTCTTTTGGAACTTAGTCCGTTTTCGAAATGAACGGAATGGCATTCTGTTTATTCTGGTCACGAATGAACAGGAAAACAGAATACGGTCTACTCGGAAAACACCTAAGAAAATGCGTTCTTTCGAGGAGATTTTGGCGCAAAAAGCGTGCGCGGCAGCCGAAATGTCGGTATAAGCCGTATCCAGACCATCTGGCCGAGGGTTTGTTATCAGGTCACCTCCGTTTTGGGAATTCACATTCTTTTGGAAAACCTTATAATCAGTTATTCTGTTAAACCTACACCGGAATAGGAATGAACAGAACAGTCCCAAGAGAATGCACCCCAATACAAAAACAAAAAATGGCAAGCAAAACAACGGAGAAACCAACCTTCCGACCGGCATGGAACGCTGACAGATACCATTTTACAACTGCTACCATACGATCCTTTGGATTCGAATAATTGACAACACTGCCAACACAAAAGTGATTGCAAGAAATAAGATGCACTCTCCTTGTGATGAAGGTCACGAAGTGTCCTCTAACCCTTTTCCTGACCTTAACATGAGCCGTGTCCAGAAATGCAGGCGTTAAACGTCACAAAACGTCTGCCTAACCATACTCCTCAAGTAAGCATAGTTACCCGTACTCCAACCAAACAATAACTTTAATTTTGAACGCGTTGCAGCTAAAAATTAGTTGTGAACCTCATATCAATGCAAAACCTTATCGCGTAATTCGCCGGTAACAAATCTGAGGCCTGTGTCGGAAATGCGACCGCAAAGCATGCATGGATTGTTTGGCTGGACAGAACGACGAGAAAATGGCCGAATAACGGCCATGTAAAAACCAAATATGGCCGTTCTGTCCAGCCAAACAATCCATACATGCTTTTCGGTCGCATTTTGAACACAGGCCTCCACTTGTTTTGTTGCGAGCGAATATTCATTACATATGACGCCGCCAAAGTTGTGGACTTGATGACGAAATTTCCTCACGAGCCTCAAACAAGAACTTGACACATTTTTCACCCTCCCAGCTTCACTGCCATCAAGTGAGCGGCGTTGGGAAGGAAAGGAAGTAAAATGCACCCTGCCCCCAAGGGGGATTCGGACAGAAGACCAAAAAAAACCCCCCTGAGTGGTTGAAACATACGTAAAAATAATACAAATACAGCACTTACTCAACAAAAATATCGGGGTGTGCAAAGAAATCAGCATACATTTCTAATAACGAACGTCTCTCGAGGATAAATGTTGGTAGAACAACCTATAGGAATAAAATGTAAAACAATCAAACTGCCTCGAATCGTAAGCACCACTATGCTTGCCGAAATGCCGCAAAATTCCATAAAATATATTTTCGTTCCATGAAATGTATTTCTTTTCAATAAGATATATTTTCATTTGATAAAAGACATTTTCATTCGATGAAATATATGTTCAATCCATGAAATTTCATTCCATAAAAAAGGGTCTATTTATTTGACTAAAAAATATATATTAATTCTCTTGCTCATCTGCTTGACATATTCGGCAAAAAAGGTTCACATGTTAACTTAGATTTTTCCCCAGCAGCAGTGCTATTTAATAAGTTAATCGATCCGCTAGTCTCCATCGAATGGTTCACCGGGAAACTTGCATTTGAATCCAAGAGCAACCTAGTTTCATCAGGTTTTCCAAAAGTAGGGGATTGAAATGAAAATCGAAATGCAACCCGCTTAAGTAATATCTTGTCTTTTTTGCTGATCCACGCACCTCTTTGGATTTGTTTGTATTTCTGTCATGCAATTCTATATTTTTAAATGGTAATTGAGATGTTTAATTTTATTTTGTGAGCAGCTTGTGTGTCAAGAAATTGTCTAACATTGCGTGACACAGCCGGCCTTTAATTCACCTCGAGTCATTTCCAGTCGCACAAATATTTCAGGTAATCCTTTGTGAATGGAAAAAGCATTAGCCATTGATTTTATATACGGGCATTGTTACACAAGCGAGGGTTTATCAAAACTTGACCCACCTTTGTCAAGTCCATTCCAAGTCGAACTTGTGACAATAAATGTGTTATGATGCTGCTGTGCTTGTTTATGTCATCAACTGAAGCAACAAGAAGACATGTTTTTAAACACCCACGTTAGAAAGAAGTAGTTTGTGCGTGAGATATATCCAAGACACAGGTTCACTTACGATCTCCACCCGTTGTATCTTCGTCTTCAATCTGAAATTCATCTGTAGAACGAGTAAGATTCATTGTTAAAAAAGAAATACTACACAAGAAGCTAAAATTAGCCTATTAGTATGCTCAGGCTATTAATGTTTCCACGAAGAAAGCTGATGTCGGAAAGACATAGATACGTTCTCCTTGTAAACAAAAAATCGAAAATCGACTACTTGTGCCTTTCAAAAAGTGCGTCAACATGACAATCCCGGTCCGATGCAAGCGATGACGTTTCCGGTCAAACATGACGTAACTTTTAACGGTTGAGTGACAGGGGAACGAGTTACAGAAATTGAATATTCTAACGGCACGGTGAAGAGGGTATATTGGCATTTATGAGATACCTTGGGGCAATTTAGGAGTTTCACGAATATAATTGTCACTACCTCCGTCAGTCGCTTTATCAAGTATAAGAAGGCTAAGAAGTGAAAGGCGTTCTTCGTTCCCCTAAGTCTGATTTTGGGGCTGTTTACCCGGATGGAGGAATATCCTAGTTTTTCGTTTGGATAGATAGATAGAAAGATTGATAGTTTATTTAAATATACCAAGCAGCCTTGCGGCTGAATTGCGTATATTACAATAATGTAATTAAATAAATATATTATATAACCTATATAAGAATATTCAAAATTATAAAACAATTAAAAAATCTATGAGCTAAAACCTATCTACATTTAAAAGCTATATTTACATTATCTACATAGGTTTCTAGGAAACGGTCGTTAATTAACTGTTGTTGTTATATTTAATGGTGGAGGCCATCATGAAGGTGTTTTTAAAACGGTTTGTCCTCCACCGGGGGATTTCGAAACGCCTGTTACGTCTTAAATTGTGCTTTGGATGGTTGGCACTAAGCAACAATTCACGAAGCCTGTGATTGTCTTTTTCGATAATGTGGTTTACATGCAGAGATTTTGGTTGGGGTTAGTGTTTTCTGTCATCGACAAATTCTCAAAATAAAGGAGCTGAACACCCGGGCCGGGTTGCTCCAAGCAGGGTTAGCGCCAACCCTGGGTTAATTTCGATTAAACTCTACAGGTTGTCGGTTTTTCGTACACGGCTAACAATTCTTGAATTTAGAGCCAATTGATGTACTTTGACGCAGACACCGGATTCTGTTAGTGCATAGCCTGTTCCTGGCGCTCAGTTGGCCAGCCGGGCGCGATAGTACAGGCAGAGTGGGGCGGAAATAAAGCAATGAAAAATGGACGGGACTTGGAACGGGCGAGGGAGGGAACGCCTGTAAAACGTTTCTCAAAATGGTCTTTCCGCCCACTTGGCCACCTGACGCGGTTTCTGCTTTTGGGTTTTCAATCAAACGTAAAGCTTCCGCTGGAATGTACGCAAATATTTCTCGTTACCTAATGTACCAATTTTATGCCTTCATCCGATAATTTATTTCATCGCTTCATCAATTTATCGCTTCCATCATAACTTCGCAAGCTTTTAACTTATATCTGGTTTTAGCCTCTAAATGATCGCTAGAATCCCTAGTTTGCGGTGACATATGTTGCGCTTTTTCATTTTTGCCACTCCTGATTTAACTTAGAGTTCTAGTTCTTTCTCTTATAAATAGATAACAATGTACCGCTTCGATTGTGCTAAGATGCGTTCTTGGCGATTTTTAGCTCCTTCGAAATAATATTAGAAAGTTACGCGTGATTTAAATCGTCATTTGCGTGGTCATAGCGAGGAATTTTTTGTAATTTTCCATAAACGCTTAGAATTATCGCACAGTCTTCGTTTTCACATGCAAATTACGAAAGCCGAACGATTATTACTGTCGGTTTCTCATCAACCTTTGTGTTGACTGCATCTTTCAAAATTGGCCAATCAGTGGGTACACCAGAATCTGGTAGACCGGAAAGACCTTTTTAAAGCGGGTTTTACAGGCGTTCCCTCCTTCGCCCGTCCCAAGCCCCCTCCATTTTTCGTCGCTTTATTTCCGCCTCGCTCTACCTTTACTATCGCGCCCCGTTTACCAACTGAACGCCTGGAACAGGCTAGTTAGTGCAGCATTAATCGGCGCACTGACTAAATAAGGCACTGAATAAATCGTGTTATTGCAATCAGAACGTCAAGAATGACTTAGTTCCTGGAAATTTAACTGTTCAATTCTTAAGATCAATATGATGCCTCAGAGGTTAATTCTACGCCTCAAATGCAGCGGGCCACGTTTCTAATGTCACTCATGGTTTTTATGTAACAAATTCCTTCTTGCTAAGATAATTTATGCACCTCAAAACCTTGAATTAATTTCCAGTCTAGCCTGCCATGCAGGCGTTTTTCGTGGGCTTCCAAGGCGGTTTTCGTGAAATTTTGCCGCCATATCGGAATCCGATAAACTTGGGGAGTTGGGGCGAGTCAAAGGGGGCGGTGGTGGGGATCGGTTTTGAACTCTCCCCATGTCTCCCCTTGTTTTTTAATCCAACATGGCGGCTATGTTAAGAAAGGATGAGCCTTCCGAACCCCAAAATACGCCGGCCCTGCAGGCTATTTCCAGTCAGACATATCGTGACACAGCAAGCAGGAAAACTGAATCATGTTTGTTGCCTGAAGCCCAAGTAATCATAACGGCTTGTTAGTAACATAAGAGATTATGCTCACCATCATCTAACCATTTCTTGCACGCTGACAAAGGGTTACTGCTTGGAGGTGAACTACAAATGAAAACAAAACTTTACAACGTCAGTGTCATTTTGCTGTTCCATGCCCAGCAGCAAAAGATCGTATCGACCCCCCCCCCCAATTTCCCTGAAGATTCATAGAAATTCTGAGGGCTGCAGTATGGGCTCAAAGGTACCAATTGTAACCGAAATAATGGGAACGAATGTAAAAGGAAGCACTGGTATCTATTTCGCTTCACGCAGTAGTTTAAATAGGTGAAACAAATAGGTGGCCCAGTGATTCAACACTTTCTCGTTAATTATGACTTTTCGTTCAGACTTTCTTTCTCATCGAACACATAGGCCCTCTAAAACTCAGGGGAAATCCCCACAACCATACCGTAGGGAAGCATCACTAAGGGCGCGTTTGATTGTCCCTCTTCCGGAATAAGAATAAACGGAATTAGCTCTAAAAGTTTATTTGGAAGTAAATTGAGGAAATTATCTCGGACATTTTGTCGGGAGACGCGATGCTGAAAATGTCCTTTGTATTACAATAACATCACAATTCTCCTAGGGTGAATGATCTCTTTAACTTCAAATGAGAAACTAAATTCCCAACTCGTTGCGTTGAACACTGTCGAAAAATACAAGGCCAATAGTTTACAGTGTGAGGTGACAGCTCAGAAGCAGATGTAGAGGGTTGGCTGCTAAATGTGCTCAAGCCAGGGTTTTAACCAGCGAGTTTGCTCGCAGGCTAACCTGACCTGACTTCAAGATTTTCACCTTCATCGCAGTACTACAATATTGAACATGCTGTTGTACGCCAAACGATTTTACCTCCCGGGCGTAAACAGTTAACAACCTCTCCGTCGGCCCGAAAACTATATCCCCATGAAACCTTTCACTCCAAATTGTGACTTAACAGATTTTACTCTGGCAACCACCAGATGATTTTACTCGTCAATGGACGACCTGTCGGAAAATGGAAGGGTTAAAAACCTCTCTGTCTTTTCAAAATACCCTCTAGCTCCCAAAAGTGACTTTATAGATTTAAATTACTCTGGCTAACACCAGATGATTTTATTCATTACTGGGGGACCTCTGGGGAATCAAAGGTTTCAGACTATGAACTTATCAAAGGCAGGAGCCCATCAAAAAGGTTCATCCAATTCATCCAATCAAATGGCTTAGCATGACAGCTATTGACAGCTCATTTTTTATGCCGCGTATTTTTTCGCACGGAGAACGCTTGCAACCAATCCCCTCCCACGGATGGGGGGGGGGGGGGGGCCT
>BLFK01000767.1:124140-134176 GCA_014634185.1 Astreopora myriophthalma | reverse complement strand
GGGGGGGGGGGGGGGGTCCTTGTTCCCTTGATCCCAAAATTAATTCCGAACTTTTTCCCAGCTTTTTGATCCCTAAAATGGTTTGTGTTCCCTTGTTCCCTGAGCTACTGTGTCTTTGTTCCCCTGTTCCACAGTTCAAATTAGTCATGTTCCCTTGTTCCCCAAAACCCCTGGGAGGCGCTCACCATTGCAACCACTTTTCACGGGATATTTAAAAACTTAAAAATAACCTGATCTACTTCTGTGCTGATGGTCCGGATTATAACATATGGACGTTCCTGGCTATGGGCTCCAATATTCATAACTGACCTTGATGGAATGGGATCGGGGGTCTCCTGGTACTCATCCGCATCAAAGAACTCTACTTCATCTTCATCTTCACTACTCGAATATGACGTAAATGGTACGACATTTCCGTCACGCGTTGGAGACACTTTAAAAACCCCTTGCGGGCGAGGACTGGGATTATCCAGCTTTAACGGCGCCACGGGTATCGCGGCTGGTGTCAGCTCGCCACTGGATTTGGAGGCTGTTTTGGATGAGTCTAAATCATTTTCTTCTCTACTTGAGACTGGCGATGACTTATCCTTGAAACTTAGAGACGAATCACTTTTGCTCGGTTTCAGCGTTCGTATCTCTGTCGCGCTTTGTTCCGCTGTATTATCGTTGGTGTTGATTTCGCCTCCCGCAAATGAAGGATCCGAATCTTTGTCTGAGAAATGATCGGCGATCACAGGCATCGTTGCTTGGGCATCAGCTAATAGTTGAGTCTTCGTTGCCTTCTCGCACTCTGACTGGAAAAATGAGATCAGAAGTTTCAGGATGGTACTAAATATATCTTGAATTAGTATCACCCAACTAGTGGACTAATGCAAATCCTGCATTTTCATTGGCTACGCTACTAGAGGACTATTAGTAATAGTCCTCGAGTAGCGAAAAGCGTGACGCTTTCTTTCGTTTTATTCCCAAATAAATATATCTTCAACTTGCATTTGCTAACTTTATTATTGCCTTTTCTGTCCGACTAGTTGGGTGATACTAAAACAATTAGACCCTTCGCCCTCAAGGGCCACGGGTCTCATTGTTAATTGGCATAAAACATTAACAACAGGGCCGAGTTGTTAGAAACAGGGTTAGTGCATGCTAACCCTGGGTTAACTTCGATTAAAACCTATAGGTTGTCATGGTATTTAATCCCGGTTTAGCATTAACCCTGCTTCGAGTAACTCAGCCCTGATCGTTACGGTCTCACCGTCCGTTCTCGAAAGCCCCCAATACTTTTTGGGCCTGAAAAGTCATTTTTCAAACTACGATCCGTTTATTCGCTGGTCTTTCTACACTCAAGATTAAAAAAGCGAAGTGGTTGCAAGATTTGGTTTCTGGGAAAGTCTGGGTTTTTAATATACAAAGGAAAACAGGCGTAAAAAGTTTCGGGACCTTCGAAAAACGTACATTTGGTCGGTAGGTACAAAACACAGGTCACTGGTAATTACGTGGGATGCGTAGGCAGACCACGTTATAGTTTCGGGCCGGTTTCGTCGTCATTGTAGTCTCATATGGTAATTAGCCACGTGCCTTTGCTTGTCACTGAAGTTCAGGCCTGTTGGCTGGGGTTACTTCTCGGATGGGTGACCATGCATAATATCCGGGTTGTTGACTTGTTCTCTGTTTTTTTTTTCCTTCTTGTTTGCGAAATAGTACAGGCAACACCGTTTGTTGATGCTGTACCGAATGTTGACATAAACATTTCTATTCAAGTTTATTTGTTCCTATAAAAACTGACTGTTGACAGCCATTCGTCGATCAAGGCATCCCACGTGAACGCCTCCAGGCGTCTTGTTGTTTAACCAATTCTGAAATAACCCAAACCCTTTACTAATGCTAAGCAATACTGAAACAATGTAATGCTATGGCATCCAAAATAGGCCCGAAAAGTTTCGGGGATTTCAAGAAATGCACGCCTTGTCGGCGGGTGCAAAACACAGTTCACAGGTCATTCTTTTACCAACAGTGAAACAACCCAATTCAATTGCTAATGCTAACCTTGGGCTTAAACTTAAGGTTAGCTTTAGAGAGGCCCGCAAAGGTGTTTTGCCGACAGGCGACATGACCTCAAAATGTAACGACAATCTTTTTCCAAAACACCAACAACCGACGGGAACTGACAGAGAATGGGCGACATTTTGTTACAGCGACAGCGACGAAATACGACAGCAACACTGCCCGTACCAAAACTGGTGAAGGGCTGGCTCTAGGACAAGCGACAAAGTGACACCAGAACCTCCCTTGAAAGGCCTCTTTAGAGCGGTTCTCAAGTGATTGTCGTAAACCCACAGCTATTAGAAAGTAAAACCAAAACCAAAGTAATTAAAGAGCCAATCACGTTCTGAAGCAAAGACACCCTTCAGCCAATCACAAATCGAGGTCATTCACGACCTGGTTTTATTAGCCAATCAGAGCGCAAAGCTAGTAAACGCAGCCGGCGCCAAGCGCGGGAAAGCGATTGGCTTTTGTTTTGCATCTGATTGATTGGAAAGTTCGCACGTTTTTTCTATCCAATCACAGAGCAAACTAAAACTAAAACCAAAACCAAAGTAATTAAAGAGCCCATCACGTTCTGAAGCAAATACACCGTTCAGCCAATCACGATTCGAAGTGATTCACGACTTGGGGAAGGTGCTAAGCACAAGAGAAGCAACTTGCCTTCTGAATGCTTAGCGAACTCCTTAGTCCAATCATAACTCAATAGTGCACACTAGAGCCTTGATCATCTGTTTTGCAACATCATCATAAACACCTTATGTTAACAGTGTACACCTATGAGCATATATTAAATGCTTAATTGACCACTGACAAAGTGTGCTTCACGTTAGTTATGTTGTACATAATAAATCTTCATAGATTCAAGGTAAGAGGTATGGTAATTGGTCAAGTAATGAAGAACAGAACCAGCTTTCTGAAATGTAATTATTACCTTTAGCGTATGCATCTGCTTTAAACAGTGGTTCATTGCTTCCAGCATTTTCTGTTTGAATAAAAAGATAATATTATTTCATCACACTAAAAGCTCATCACACATGAAATGTATGGATAAACTCTACATAACAAAGCAAAATTACTATATTAATATGTGAACATAACTTACAGAAAAAAGGCAAAAATGTTTCTATACAAATAACATGAACAGACATCAAAACAAATGTATCAATATTCAGAGAGGAAAACGATCATTTCAGTCAATTAACACAGCACAGAGATATGTTCCTGTATAAACTAATGATTTGCAATGCTATTGTTTAACTGAGGAAATCCACACCTTCAGGTTGAACTTTCACTTCCAACACAGTACATTTTCTTAAATTTCAAAAATATTAAATGGTTTGACATCAATTCATTATTCTACAGGTAAAATGATTGAATTCCAAACCATCTTGTAGTTTTAGCATAACTATGGTTTTGTGTGGACTAATTTCACTTGCTAAGTCAGTTTGTAGATAAAAATTAGTGCACTTTATCTTAATATTAACTAAAAGGACTGAACATCAGTAAAGTCACAACAATTTTAAGATTGCTTAACATTAACTATTCAAACTAAGCTACACTAATGCATAAAAATAACAGAATTGCTTTAGAAAAAAAGATTGTCACTACATTGTATTACTGGGCAGGTACCTGTCTTGGAAAGATGAAAATTCATATTCATAAATAAATAATTTGACTAGTAAAAAAACTAAAAATACCCAATGCAAATTCAAGGTAGCATAGCTGAGCTTCACATTTGGATGAACGTTTTGGGAAGTCTCTGGTCCTGTTTTTATCAAAAGCAAATTTGAGGGTCATCACTTGAACCCAATATTCAGATTTTGATGCAAGGAGCGAATGTTTTCAGTGAGATCAGATTCAGGGGCTGTTCTCCTTTCTACTCCTTGAGTTTGCATACGTATTTGATAAGGATGTTCCCAAAGCAAGAAGGGAGATATCCCACTTATTCCCCTGCGCCCATTTGTTTGCAATGTGGATAGCGCTATCCATTGGACAAATCACTATTCACTGGATGACTCAATCGGATTTGCTAGCATTTATCCGCTGGATAGCGATTTATCGGGTGGATAGCGTTATCCACCTTTAGAACAACTGGGGCCTGCAGTTTTAATTATTCTGGCACGGTGAATGTGTTTATCTTAAATTTTTGTGTCAGCCAGGTACATGTGTAAGAAAGTTGATTAACATTGCTGGAAAGATGACACTAAAAATGACAGTTTAACAGGTCAAGGTTAAAAGCTTATCTTTAACCGATTTCCCTAATTCTTGGGACTGACAACAGTTGCCTTCATTGTTAAAGCCTACAGTTGAAATGAAAGCAATGAAATTTGAACGAAAATAAAGCAAAGTAGAATGATACCAAACGTCCGATTAGTAACCATGCAGTCAGTTACAGAGGAAAGTCTGGACACCAGAAAAAAAGTCTGGGCCGAATCACGTAGTTTCACCTAGGCTTTTAGAGATTGTGCTAGTAAAAGTAGCATACTAGTATAGGTAATAGCATGACCTGTACTGGTATTTGGCAATAATACCGCAAGTGATATTTCAAAATTCTCCAAAATACCACGAGCCACGAAGCGGCGAGTGGTATTTGGAGAATTTTGAAATATCACGAGGCGGTATTATTGCCAAATACCACGTACAAGTCATTCTATTATTTGTTTATAATGGAAGCCGAGAAATTTTTGCTGCAATACCACTGCTGTTATACCATTTTTGCTGTAATACCACTATTACGTGGAAATGGCAATACTATCAACCAATCAAATCTCTGAAATTTCTTGGCTTATATTATAATGCTTGTAACACTGCTCTCTTTTTGGCCAAATTATGCTAAAATTGTGCTCATTTTTCCAAATTATGCCACTCTTTTTTTTCCATTTTGCTCTTTAAAAACCATGGCAAACAAGTCCAAACATACATTTTCTTTAATCAGAAGCCGTTTATTCTTGTTAGCTATATATATATATGTATGTATCCCTTTTTGTGTTTTTTTTTGGGGGGGGGGACAGTCTCTGGCAATTGTCGCTGTTTGTGCCCCGTCATTTCTCAGAGAGAGCCGTAAGTTTTCACTCAAATCGGCTAGTATAGCTGACGCCATTTTGTAGCCTTCCCTATGAGAAGTGTTCGAACCGACATGGTTTGCCATGGGACCTCCGGTTCCTGTGCACCTTAGTCCCGGGCTCCCATTTCTGGACTCAGTAAACTGCAAAAACCAGTAAAACATGAAACAACGTCAGCGTATAATTGGGATTTGGGAATCAACGTGCCTGTCAAAACTAAAAAATGATCCGATCATCATCAAACTATGCGAATTATGCTAGCAGTGCTACCTTTTTTTTAAATAGGAAAAATTATGCTAGCACAATCTATAAAAGCCTAGTTTCACCGCGATCAGTAAACAACATGGAAGGTTCGCTTTCCCATCAGCTGTGCATGGATATCATGTTTTTAAAGACGTCTGGAAGCAATCGATCAGAGAAAAACTAAGTTGTCGCTAAACAAGAGTTTAACAACCCCATGGACAAACATGCCATGCAAGTTATGAAGAGCAATGAAATGGTCGGCCATTTTCCTCACGAGTTCTCCCGAATAATTTAGTGTTGTTTGTGGCCCCAAACCAGCCAGTTTACTCCCTCTGAAAGCAATGGTCTCGTATATAATATAAGCCACACCCACGATTTTGAGCCCGATATTTCAGCAAAAAGATGCAGATTATACACAAGTTTTCACAGTAATAAATTTAAAGTAAAATTACTTATCGACAAGAGTTAGTTAACTTACACCAGATGAGTCCTTCAAAATGGCATACCTCTGAAAGAGAAAAAAGAAACATTGAAAACACTAAATCTGTGACTAACAGAAGCACCAACTGCATTTAATTTATTATTAAGATAACCATACAGTGTATAATATAACTAAAAACTACACATGAAATCGCTATGAAATCAGTATCACTCAATCACTACATGTATGATTTCAAAACAACATGGTCTAGGGTGGTATAAGTCCTGGTAAAGAAAAAGGGCAGGAAGGGGGGGGGGGGGATGTGTAAAATGCTTTGCTTATCTTCAAATGACCACTCACTTGACTCGTCATGACTACTTCTAGTTTCCAGTAAGGGAATTAAGTGTTTTTTAAAAACAACAAATGAATATTTAAAGAGCTCCTTGTCTGCAATGCTGGTCCACTGAATGTTTATACACCCAGTGATCATGAGTCGTACACCTTATTCTAAAAATGGATGGGCTCTCAATATTCTTTAGTTTACATTCACGATAGCCTTCGTGCCTTGATCTAGTTCATTTGCACAATGCAAGAAGAGTTCATCTGAATCAAATAAAAGAATTTCAAACTTCTGCCCATTTTAGAATACACTGTAAAGTGTATAACACCAGCATTTAACTAGAAACTGTCAACACATGTGTTTACAATATTTACTTCTATTTAAAAATTCACCTGTGAACCATGTGCTCCGACATCAGCATTCATCTGCGTGTGTAACACCTGAAAAAAAAAAATAAATCAATTGATATAAATTCTAATTTTCAATCATATTAATACAGTACCTTTCCCATCAGGTAATATCACCTAACTAATGACGTATGCAGTGTATAGTTCATGGTACAAAATTGAAAAAAAGTTGCAGAATTTGATTCCATCACTCCTTGCAGTTTCTTTATTATTTTAATGAGCACAAAAAAATATTAGCGATCTGTTTCTGTAGTCATATACATGCACAGTACATGTAAGGCTACTAAACGTCTATCACATTTTAAATAATAATAATAATAATAATAATTGAAACTTATATAGTGCATTTTCCATGCCGAACATGATCAAATGCGCTTTACAATTTAATAAAATAAATAAAAATAAATAAAATTACAAGCAGTTATGATTAAAAATAAATTAATGTATAGATAATAATAATAATGATAATGATAATGATAATGATAATGATAATAATAATAATAATAATAATAACAATTACAAGGTAAACAATAAATATTTGACGAATTAAAATGTATAAGAATTACAAATTAAAAGCTTGTTTAAAAAGATGTGTTTTGAGCTGGCCTAAAGTTAGACTAATTCTAAGGATGGCAGGGGCACAATCTTCAAATCTGCCAGGAATACCTTGATTTGTTGTTCAAGAATCTTCTGGTATGCTTCAGCTTCTGCTAAACGCATTTCCAAATTTTCCTGAGATGGATCAAACAGGGTCTGAAATCCAGGTATTAGTCTCTAGATTGAAACCACAGTCATGTAAACAAACATAGAACAGGAACAATAAAGATCACCAAGTCAGCTTTGATCCAGGTGTCAATATTGCATACAGTGTAAGTAACAAAATTAATATTCACTAAACATGCACCTACACATTCAATAATGTAAACCAATTTCTTTATTATTTTATCGTATTTTTTATTTATTTCATATATTCATTCAATCATTCATTAATTTATTTTCTAACTTATTTATTTAAACAATGTGAGGGTCTTTTATCCAGGTATTCATCTCCACATGGAAAATACATGTAAATCTGAGACAATTCCATTGCAACAGAATCTGTTATTGTACAGCAGCAACATAATATACTCTAGAAACCTAAAATTATCCACAAATTAAAGTCTTTCTAAATCATCTGTTACAATGAGCCGTTCTTTCAACTTCAAATATCAAAGTATGTTTTTAAAGTGAAGCACCATACAGTACATATACATGTATGCAGCCATAAATTATTCATTTCAGCTAAAGGTAGAACGCATACACATGTTCAAAGAGGGTCCCAACAACCACTTACAAAGGCAGGAGCACTTACAAAGGAGGAGCATTTTTATGCATCTCGAATGTTTTTGATGGCATGCCACAGGCTAAATAAATTTTTAAATGCTAAATTGTTCCATTTTCAAATCTCAGTTTTGAACAGTGACCTGACAGGCCTGTCATTAACCCCAGGGGACCCTGTGCAAATATTATTAAACAAGCCAAGGAAAACCTTTCTTGCTTGTGAATGCCTCTTGATTGTATCTTCCAAAGCTCTGATCCAGCGTTCTCTCTCCTCTGAGTCACGAGCTGGTGACAAGGAAAACAACACATCAGAAAAACTATTTAATTGAATGGGCTTTATTGTGTCCTTTGTGTAAAACAAGGACCACATGCGTGGGCTGACTCAAAATTACCACAAATTGGTACAATGAAATTATGTTTAATTTAGTTCAGTACTCTATCTAGCTACTGTGCAAAATTGAATGTACTGTCGTGTACATTACTCTTTGGGAAAGATTTCACTATAAAAGTAATTTCCTGAAAGGGGTGTTTTGACCATTCAGCAGTCTTTTTCTGGTTCAAGAGAAGCAGAATACTATAAAATCATAATATCAAAGATTGGCAATAAGTGCCAGTGCTAAATAGAAAAAATAATATTTGCATAGAGACATTAACACATACACATGATACAAAGCTTAAGGAATTAAAAGTTAGCAGAAGCAATGAGAGCAAGGCCCTAACATGTATGACAGAGCATAAAGGATGGGTTATTGGAAAACACTTCATTTAAGGGGGAACATGGAAAGGAGCCAAATGACCCCGCAAGGAACTTCAAAGTTTACCGGTAAGTGGACATTGGACCTCAAAGTACATAACCTTTGAACAGTTGAAACACTGTGGTACTATTCACTTTCAGGGCCCCTTTTTACTTACAGAAGTTAATTGAGGTGCATTTTCAAAGCATAATAACAATTTTAAACCGTGACAGATTTCTGTGCTTTGTGAAGACAACATCAAGGCATGTGGTAAAAGTCGGTATCAAAACTAATTCCATTAAAAGTTCTGATTAAATAGTGCATGTAAATAAATTCAAGTACAGTGTTTATGATGTCTAGCCTGGTTCCTACTTGTGCAATTAAACATGGATAAAGATATATATAAAAATAAATGCTGAAGGTAAAAACTAGATCCATTCACTCAGTTAAAAATTATTATTTTAACCTAGTTCAATTTGAATTAAAACATACCCTTTCTAAGCATTACTTTTAAGTAGCTTTACATGGGCAAACAACCCCAGTAGATCAAGTCTTCAGACAAATCAAAACGACAATTATATTTGCAAAAAATTTAATGATGAACATTGTTGTTCGATTTAACCAGTCAGACTTTGTTTATGTAAGCTTGCTGTTTTGTTTTGTTTTGGTTTTTTACCTCAAGACAGAAGTAAAACTTGTACAAACATACCATCCATGCCATTACTACCGAGATGGAGGAGCCCAAATTAAAGAGGCAATGTCATGGAGGATATCATGACTTCTAGTCAAAACTCTTTAAATGTAAACTTTAAACACCTTTTTAACATTATCATTTCCAAATCGCTAATTTCCAGAAATAAGGTAAAACCTATAACCAAAGAATGAGCTGAAATATGTTACAAGCTATTTTTTTTTGCAAGACATAAGAAGAAAACTTGGAAAATAATGTCGGCCTTTCAGAGGTATTTTCGACCAGTAAAGGATAATTAAAATGTTTCTTTGATACCTTGAAAATGAAACGTCTTCTGGTCACAGCTGATGGTAAAAGTGCTGTCATCTTCATCATCAATTCCAATATTTGCCCCCTAAAAATTAATAAAATTATTATAGCAAGTACTGGTATGCATAACTTAAGGAACACTACTTTGTATTCATAAGATTAACTTTGAGAAATCAGTCAAAAGGAAAAAAGGAGCAGAGTACTTGTTATTTGTATTAAGTAGAAAATCAAAATATACCAGTCTGAAAAGATACCTTCAGTCGCAAACAGCCTCTTCGCGTTCCTCTCATCATTTTGTCCTTGGACTATAAAAACATTGTACGATATTTTAACACAAACATTTTTCCCCTTAAGCTACAAGGATGATTCTGCATCCCTGGCCAACCATACGTTTTGTAAACAGCAAAGCCCCGCTACAAGTGTGGTCTCTGGCCATGGAGGGTTGGGAGTTTGGGGGGGGGGGGGG
>BLFK01000767.1:72883-120383 GCA_014634185.1 Astreopora myriophthalma | reverse complement strand
TCCCAACTGGCAGGAGGCAAACTGTTGGCTATTTACAAGCACAGCTGAGGAGTTGTACCAGGGACTACCTAGGGCAATTCCAGCTAGTGATCAGAGCAGGACTTGAACCAGGGACCTCCAGATCACAAGTCCAATGACCTGACCACTAGGCCACGCTGCCTCCTTCGTATCATATCGTTGTACGAAGTTGTCGGAAATGCTTCTCCAGACAATAATTACTCAAATGAAATAAAACAACTCTAATCCATGTCATTTTACACGTACATCGGTCTCTGCCCTACTTTTCCCCTTCCTTCTGCACTCTTTCTAAAAAAAAACAGTAATGTTTCTAACACTTAATGACAAGGCACCACAGTCTCTAAGGATGCCTTGGGAAAACCGACTTCACAAAATCTCAAAGAAATCTACTCATAATTAACACACAAATCCTCATGGCCATTGTCATCTCTACTGTCATCATCATCATTGTTGTCATCCACGTTGTCATTAAATTTACAGACTCAACAAATGACACCATGCATTTACAGGGAACTCCACAAAATTCCCACCCACATACACTTCACTTACAAGTGTCACAGAGAAAAAAAAATGAGTTAATTTATTTGATTTTGGGGTTAAACCATTATGAAAGACTGCAGTATTGTAGACCCACCAGTAGTATTTAAAAAAGGTTAATTTTGGTAAAGTTTTCTTGATGCATTGCTGCTCAGTCTGAGCAACTTGATTTGTCATCTACAACAAAACATCTTTCCTCTGGCTAATGGCTCTCCCTTTAGCAACACAAAATACTGACATGTGCAGTGCAAAACCAACTACATTTTAGGGTTAAGACATCTTCAAAATATAATATTAATGTATGACATCAAATAATATTCATGTAGTCACCTAATCGTGAGTTTTCTTGAAGAAATGGGGCCATGTCTAACATGTCATCCTCTCTGACAATAAAAAAAGAAACAAACAAAGATATGTTTTGGGTATAAAAATTATGTAGGTCAATGTTTTGTCACAATTTTGGCTTCCCAGGAACTCTATAATTTTTACCATTTTTCTCCAACAAAATGTAAAATGGGCACTGGGGATAAAATACTGAAGGTAACTCTTGAAATAGTTTACAGTCAAACAGGTCAAGCGTTCCTGTCAGGAGTGGATTAATATGTTCATTGTTGCAAATTTGATTTCATAAATCATTTGAATAATCTGGTCCTCAGATGAATAATTCAAAATTCAAAGCAAGCGTCAGTTCAAAATTTGAATTTTGACTGGATTGTTGCTGGCTTCTGCCTGGACGGCATGAGAATTTGACAGGTTTACTAATTTGCATAATCTGTCCAAACGTTCATTTGCCTTTTTCTAATTTGAATGTCTTTCTCTCACTACAACCTTAATGTGATCTTATCAGAGTGCTTAAATTCGAGGAAGCATGTTTCGGAAGTTTTGGAAGGGGCAGACGACCATTGTTATACAGATTATGAAAATTAGTAAACCTGTCAAATTCTCACACCAGCCTGGCACCAGAAGCCAGCAATACAGTAATCCAATCAAAATTCCAGTTTTGAATTAAAGCTTATTTTGAATTATAAATTATTATTCAAAGTATTAATTAAATCAAATTTGCAATAATGAACCTATTACAGGGTTCATACTCTTAAGAACTTTTCAAATTCCATGACTTTCCATGACCTTTTCCATGACTTTTTCCAGTTTTCCATGACCGAAAGTTTAGCTGTCACTTTCGAAAATTGTCAAAATCATCCTTGTTTTTGGGTATTTTCTGACATACTGGTATAACTCGGCTGTGTTTTATTTTGTCCTTGCTTCAACATCTGCAATAATTTACCTACCACACATAACTATAATTTCCCATGACTTTCCATGACCGACAATTAAATTCCATGAGTTTCCAGGCCTGGAAACTGAAATACTTAAATTCCATGACTTTCCAGATTTTCCATGACCTGTACGAACCCTGTATTAATCCACTCCTGACAGGAACGCTTGACCC
The DNA here is from genome assembly GCA_014634185.1 of Astreopora myriophthalma. Classification (NCBI taxonomy): domain Eukaryota; kingdom Metazoa; phylum Cnidaria; class Anthozoa; order Scleractinia; family Acroporidae; genus Astreopora; species Astreopora myriophthalma. The sequence goes on along the minus strand of BLFK01000767.1, from coordinate 118,378 downwards.
GTTTTGACTGTAAGAATCAGCTCTCCAAGTCTTGACTCTAAGATGGTTAGGCAAGACATTTAAGTTGCTTCATGCTAGCAAAACCACGATGCAAGCTTTGTATGTGTGGGGACCCCTATTCTTACCATGCTAGCAAAACCACGATGCAAGCTTTGTATGTGTGGGGACCCCTATTCTTACTTGCCTATTGCTCTACTATCACCCCCCCCCCCACACCCATTTAAATTATTGTTTGAAAATGTGGGTTTTCAACAAGTACTTACTTCTCCTCTGGTTCTGGAAGTTGATCAAGGTAGTCTTCTTTAACATACACATGGCACGTTGAGCATGCTAAGGAAGCTTCACAGGCTCCTGATAATAAAAAACTTCATAGTTACAGACAAAGCAACAAAAAGTTGCAGTTCCAGTTCCTTGCAACCCAATATACAGAGTGACACAACTCTTTGCAGTTTACAATGGCACCTTTTATTCTATAATAAAGTAACCAGTAATTCTAATTTAGCCCAACCCCTCCCCTCTCCTCCTAATGATCTTCACTGAACTTCCATGCAGTAAACCAATGTTCACTTTTAACACATACCTTCCATTTCAATGCCGTAACGATGAGCCAAGTATAACAAGTTGTCTCCTACTTTCCCTCTCACTGGAGTTGGATTTCCATCACGATCAATGAAAGTCACATTTACACTACAAAATAATATTAATAAATTTCAGTGAAAAGTTCTTTTCACCAGTGATTAATTAATTTTTGTTTGTCTGTTTGCTTTTTGCACTGTACCACTGGTTTTTCCCATGCAATCTTACAGCTCTGGGACTGGATTCACGACTCCCTCCCAAGCTATTATTTCCTAAGTGTTGGCTCATGACAATAGCCATTTGTTGATCTTTGGTATGACACAATCCTTTGGAAATACCAGTCTTACCTTAGAGGGTTTCACGAATATGCAGCTCATGGCCTGCACGTTCACATGCATTATTTTATTTTTTTTTTTGTAAATGAAACATGTACAAGGGGTGTCAATCAATTATGTTTAACCGTTAAGCTTTAGTTAATATAAAATTAATACAGATGCAATGGTGTTGACTTTAAGTGTATAGAGACTCTTAGACTCATTCGCCCCTTCCCTTTACTTACACCTCATCTGGAGACTTTGGATCTTTCATCTCATACTCCCCACTACAGAGTGGTCCTAAAGACAACAAAAACATTAATGTATCTGGACCACTGCAGTACTACGGAGGTTATAAGCAACCCATCTATTGGGTAATTCATGCTATATTTTATAATGATTTAGTACTAATTAACCTGAAATGAACATAACAATATTAGAGAATATTTATTACTGACTTATTTGAATGCAAAGAAATTTAAGTGAATGAACAGAAACGAATCACTGAACATATCATTCTAAAACTTATATCTGGTGAGTTTCCAGTCAATTGAGCTAAACATCTTGAACCTGGTTAACATTTGTGGTTTAATTGGGCACTTTTAGCAGGTAAAACAAATGCTTTACATGCCAATGCAGCCTACAGCTGTAGATTTTTTTTTGGTTAAGGTCCCTGCTTCATTTTGCCACGGTCTTGCCATTCAAATGTTTCATTTGAGCCAACTCATTTGAGCAATAATTATTTAAAAGCACCTGTGGAATATTAAGCTAAGACAGGGCCACTTTCGTCCACCACATGCAAATTAGCAGGATGCTTTTGATGAAGGAGGCACATAGCAACAGGCACCAATCGATGACATGGAAATAAGTGGCCGTGTGTTACAACTATACATTTACAAAATTTGTCATACCTGAACGAGTGTGAAACTTGAGTCTCTCTGGAGCAATTTTCAATGGCAACAGAGTGTTAGATCGCAAGGCACCTTTTACTCGCGTCCATAAAATTGAACTTCTTTGAATCAGCGCCATGATGTGAGAACGCTATTTCACAGAACATTGCTGTGTCACACACAAACTTATCATTTTCTTACATCACTTTGCTTCCGCGAACCGCCATATTGGAAACGGATAAGGCACTGGTGACCAGATTGGTTGTTAGCGGTAATTTGATTGGAGGATATTATCCCTCCCCTTTTTTTTTAATGAGTAACCGAGCCTTCTTCTATGGGTAGCCAGGCCTTGAGTGTTTGCTATAGCACATTGTTGGTAGCTTCGACAATTTGATGGTCTCATGGCATACGCTCGTTGAGTTTTGATGCGAAGATTGTGCTTGTTTTTCAATCAATTTGGAACTGTTGACCGATAAAGATGACTACAGGAACAGAGAAACCCACTACGCACGTTATTCAGGTGACAAACATCGCGCAAAACGCCACAGTTGATCAAATGAAAACCTTGTTTGGTTTTCTTGGAGAAATCGAGGAAGTGCACCTCTTTCCCGAGTAAGTTTTCTTTTGTTTAAGCCTTGGGAATTAATTATTCTTTATTGCTTTCATCTTACTGCAACCAATTTTCACGGCAGCAGTACATTAATTGGTTCATAACCACCATTATTACTCATGCAATTAACAGTTAAAGGGAAATGGATTTTTGGCAGTAATGCAGAATACCCCACAACATAAAGTACTTTCTGTGTAACCGGCTACGCGGTACACGAAAATAGTATATTCACGGTGGCTTACACTGGCTACAACTTGGCGAAGCGGTACGCAGTTATGCTTGCAAGAGATGACTTCATGTATGCACATGTAACCGGTCATCTGTTCTACTCCATGGAGAATATTCCTGGAACCAAACATCACCAAGTATTTCTTGAGTTTAACTGCTGAATACGCCACCACTGATTTGAATAAGAATAGCGTCTATTGTATTCTGACTCGTTCTTAAGAGAATGCCGCTAAGTTCTAACAATAGTGGCGAGGTATTCAGCAGTTACTCCATTTCTTGTTGTTTGAACTTGAGACTATTACTATTACTTCCAGCCAGAGTTCTCTCGCAGTATTCATCCATGTGAGATAACTGAACTGCCAGCCTTAATCAATCAAGGCAAAATTATTACTTTACGTATCATGTTTTTCTAAAAGTCACACATTCCCTGCTAGAATGTTTGAATTTCTTGCATTTTCCTTGATCTCTCAACGTTTTCCTCCAAAAGATAATAAATGACTTTCCAGCCCAAAGCTCCCTACAATTGTTCGTCCATGACATGGATAAACATGGATTCATCGACCACAATACTGAAACAACACTCTTTATTGAATATTGCATGTTCTTGAAGCATGTCCCCTGAGAAAGAAGGCTTTAGCATAACATTTATACTTATCCTTGGCATTCTATCACAATTTTGTTTTAGATGATATAAATGTTACTCTACAAGATATTCAATGTGTTTCCAACCTGAACTTTTCTCTCTGCCTACTACATACCCTATAGCTACTTCATAGCATTCCTTTTACCCTTCAATTTACTTCTCTCTGTGTACCACATACCTCCTAGGCACTTCATAGCATCCATTTGACCCTTGAATTTACTTTTCTATAAGTACTGTGTACTGCGTAGCCACTTTGTAGCATCCCTTTCACCCTTGAATTTATTTCTCTCCACGTACCACGTAGCCACTCAGTGATGCCAGAAAAAGGCTGATTTGTGGCTGAGTGGTGGCATCCTGCAATGTTGTTTTTCTGCGTGACTGTAGTTTCACTGGCTGCAATTTGCTTCTGTGCCATTCTACTTAATTACGTTGAGAAGAAAAGGTGTTTTGAGTGATGAAAACCAACCGGAAATGTCCATGTTTGGTATACAAATTGACTCAACCCTGCAGGAGTAAAGAGTAGAGAAAAGTTTATCGTGTTATTTAATTTTCCACAGAGACCCTATTGCTCACCTGAGTACAGCCACACGTGTGTGCTTTGTCAAGTTTACAGACCCCTCCAGTGTACATGTGGCGCAACATCTGACAAACACGGTGTTTATAGACAGGGCCCTAATAGTTGTACCAGTGCAAGATGGTAAGCTTAGATTCAGCTGATAACATTTTAATCTCACGTGCACAAAGAAGTATATAACAAGGGGTGTCTAGGCTGCATTTTTACATTGTTAGGGAAATTTGCAATATGATCCCAATACCTTTAGTGATTATTTTGGAAAAGATGACTTGTTTGGATGTTACATCTTTGTGAGTTACAATACATTGTGTAGAATTTGCAAAAATGTTTGAATTTATTTTAATCTTCTCTAGGTTGTTATAAATTCAGACAATTTTCAACTGTAAATACAACAAATCCAGTTACTTTTTCTCAGCAGCCTTGTGTCAAATGTACATTTATTCAGCTTTCCCTGCCTGCTATTGTTCAGTTTGTTGTGTTTTTGTTTCCCTAAAGTAACAGCTGTAAGATACCTACAAAACATTATGCATGCACATAAATTAATTACTGGTACATGTATGTAATACAGTAATTGATGATAATTTATCCAGTTAATAACAACAAACTTCCAGTAAGATTATCTTTGTCAAGGACCAAAGCTTAAAGGGGCTAGTTCATGCAATTTTAGGCAATTTCAGCACTGATCAAATGCTCATAGAATTAACTAAAATATCACAATAATGGCTAAAAACTATAGAACAACTCCAACAAGACACAGGAAAGCCAAAAAGGGTCATGGATGGACAAAACTGGAGAGGATTAGAATAGATTGCATTTGGAGAAAATTGAAAAACATCGGCCCACCTTTTTTCAAATTTATATCAGTTTGTATCAAAATGTCATTTACACTGCTGGAAAATCATTCTCAGTTGTTATGTGGCCATGATTTTGCAAAAGGAAGACTCTTGTTCTGCCAATTTGACGTTTATTGCTCACAATCAACAAAATTCAACAAAATTACCTAAAATAGCGTGACCTAGCCCCTTTAACTATAAGGTTGTTAAGTATGTTTATGTTGTGTTTTTGTCTCCTGTTTCTTTGTTCTCTACTTCTCCACTATTTGAGCAGCCGAGGATTTCTCAGGCTGGCCTTGTAGAGTTTGTAGTCAGACTGAAGTAAGTACAAATGTGTGTAGTTTATGCTGCAGTGCAGGGAATCTGAGCTCACTATTAACATGTAACACCTGGTCTACAGTCTTTCAACTACTTGTTGTCCTCTATTATATTTATAATCAGCCTTCTGTTGTAATAGGCATGCGATACTGTAATTGCAGCATCCAGAAGCAAGCTTCCTTAAACATTTTTCTGGGGTTCCAAATTTGTCTAGTAAATGGTGCATCTTTTATTTTTTGAGTAATAATAATTTTTGACAAGGCAAACAGGAGCAGTGGAGAAGTGAGAAGTGAGAATTATGAGTTGTTTTTAGTTCAAATACCATTCTCGTCCCCAGAGGACGCGATTCTTTTGGAAGTCTGTGAATCACGGCTCTCCGGCCCACCTGTGCCATCTCAGAAAACAATTAGTAGCTGTCAACGGTTACTAAAATAGACCCCCACAGCGACAGCACCTATTTTGGAACCAGCCAGAGGTCGTTATTCTTGGTGCTGACCAAAAGAATCGCGGCCTCTGGGGACAGAAATGTTATAGTACTTGTAAACTACTTGCAAATACACAATGCACAAGGAATGGTTTATATTCTCTGATCATCTGGGATTAATAATACATTTCTGCAATGTACTGTACTTACTGCACAGGCTGGAGTAACTTTAATCAGGTCTACAGCTTAACTCTACTCAACTGACCAAAATGTACATCTATGCAGTCAGCTTTATCCTGTACTTAGTTCCTGGTCTTAGTTCATGGTACTGTGACAGTAATAACTTGAGATTGCCTCATATTATGATGATCACTTTGACTGTGTTTGACAGGGACTATACCAGATGAATCTCAGGCAGTTCAGTTAGCAGCACCTGCAAGCGCTGTTGCCAGAGGTTTCACTGGATCGTCAGGGGGGCTTCTACCCACCCCTCCCATGCCAGCTCAGGTATGATCACAAAACTCAGATTGTACAGTGGTGGACTGTTGACTTGGAATAAAATGTCTTGACTAAAATTTAAAAAAAAATAGTATCCAGTTTGGTTTGGGCCTGATTCTACATGTATGTCCCAATAAGGTGTGGCATTGCACTGGGCCTGGGTGCCCTCCCATATGACTGCTACTGAAAGTGTCTTACTTTGTTATAATTATTATAATGAAATAAAACTTAGTGAGACACTAGAAAGAATAACTTAAAATCATCTTCACAACCAACCAACCAAATTCTTCTGGCAAATTAAACTGCTCATTTGATTCTTAAATCTAGGCCATTGCATTATTTTCAGAGAAAAATTAATGCCACCATAATGATTATAGTCTGCTTATCAGTCGCAAGTCTTTGGCCTTAGTCTGTGGCTTATCTAATCAGGGCTTCTGATATTATGCGATGTTGCGATTTCGCATAATTGACCTAAAATCGCAACAAATCGCATAATTCATGAAAAATCGCAGAATTTGTCAAAATCGTACAATTTAAGAAAAAAAGAGCAAAACTCTCGCTTAATGTCAAGTTCTCCGATAATTTAAACGTTATCTCAAGGCGTTTTTTAATTTCAAAAGGCTTCAAACATCAGCAGGAAGCGTTCGTTCGTTGAACAAACGAACAAACAGGCGGTTTATGTGTCATTTTACATGTTGGGGACCTGGTGCTGGTTTTCAATATTAAGCGAGTGATCATTGGCACAGAATAAACAATGCTGTTTTTTAAATACACCAATCACAATTATTGATATATTTTTAAGATATCATTTGATCCCTGTAAGTATTGGCGTGAAAACTGCTCGATAGGCGCTTGCAATATGTAGTTGTTTTGTTTTAATTGAAACAAACATCCTCATTATGGATAAATTTGTTGTTAAAACACCAAGCACTTCTTCACAGGAGAAAAAAAAGATCGCACCTTCCTGTAAATAAATTATTTCGGCGAAAGACAGGGCAGGAAATACCCCGAAGGAACGTTTCGTGTTGACGATGGTCTTTTGTTTAGCTCTTCGTGCAACATAGTGGTTGATCATCTTCAAACGTTTGTGGTAGACAAGCACCTTGAAGCTGAGTCACACAAGCGGAACGCGGAAAAAAGTGCGGGTGGGAAGCAACAAACGCTGAAAGCAGTTTCGAGTACCACTGTTGTTACTGTACAATTTTATTAGGTGTATCTTGGTTAGTTGTCTACTAATACCAACCTTTGATCATTTCATATTGTTTTAAGCGAACATTCGCTGTCAGGGAATGCTATATCATAGTTCTGCAGCTAGACTGAAGGGTATCCACTTTTACTTTAGGTTTGACTATGTTATTCTTGATTAGCTACTGATGCACATCTTAAAATGTACCAAGTTTGCATAGCTCACAGAAAATGTTTCTACTTTGTTCAGTTACTTTTGCTGTGTTAGGTGTGTATGGTCGGTTGAGGCAGACCCTCAGACAAAAAAACCCCATCATACAACTGAAGTGAAACTAAATTGGACATTTTGGGCAAATATATTGATTACATTGTTTACTGAATTACCCCATACAAAGAAAACCAGTTTTCAAGCTTGCCCTGTTGGTACCAGGATGACTGTCCTTAATTAAATTAATACAAGGCCTATGTGACATCTTAAATGCATGTTAGTCATTGTAAACAAACACACAAACAAAAAAACAGGTGGATGTTAGATGTACATGCATGTTTACATGTAAATTACATGTAAATCCAGGCTGAAACCTTCTAGCCCCTGGAAAATGGAAACTCTTTCTTTGAAGGCTGTGAAAAAAAAAATCATTAGCAAATTGCCTGCAACACTTTTATTTCGTTTTCTGCTTTTCGTATTAGAGGTAATAACTTCATGCATGCCAAGCAAAAAAAAAAAAAAAAAAATATTAACAGCTGTCAATATTCAACATATTTATGGCTGCAAATGAGCCATGCTTGTGTCTAATAAAGTTGTTCTCTGTTTATTATTTGCATGTGACACTAACTTGACCAAATTAGCAATCTCTGATTTTCAATAATTTGAAATAAGGCAACAAATGATTTATTTCAGCTGTTTCTTCACTCCTCTGTGCTCTAAATGCTTCTCAAACAGCAAAAATTGATTGTGCTCCTTTTAGACCTAATAAAACAAGGTTAAATTAGCTAAAATGAAATCGCACAATTTGCCGCATAATAGACCTCTCTTGCCGCATAATAAGACTTGACAGTGCCGCATAATTTCCAAATTTTTTTCGCACCCTATCAGAAGCCCTGTCTAATGTACTTTTTATTTCTTTTTGTTTACATGTATTTTTTTTCTTTGCTAGGTCCCCATTGTTCCAAGTGTAGTTTCCACAGTGATTCCTGGGGTGAGGAAAAATGTTTTGCTTGTAGATATTTTCCTAATTGCACTACAAAATTTAATACTGAACTACATCTCCCATATTAAACAGTTTGGTAGAATACAGTTGTTGACTTTTTTTCACTGCATTAAGTTGACACAGGATTTGTTGAAGGGAGGGTTTCAGGGAAGCTCTGCAACTGTCCGTCTTGGTTCTCTATCGGTAACATAACCAAACAGGCATGTGATTCGTGTTTTCCTGAGGAGTCTTATCCATGATTTTAGATCCCGCGGAAAACATGATGCAAGCAAAAAAGAAAATAATAACTAATGTGCAAAAGACTAGTAACTGAGTGTTTCCTGTTTTATTATAGCTTCAATAGTAACCTATCCTTCCTCAAGACAATCAGGATCAGCTTAACATCATGCCATGACAACGTGAACAAGAACACCACTAAAATAATTATTAATGACAGAATTAATATCCAAACATTCAATTTGGCTCTGCATGTGCATTTTGAAGTTTGGCCCCTTAATTTTCTCTGTCGAAAGATTGGAAAATGTGACACAAAATGGTGAATTTTGACTTTTTTCCCACTGTTCATCAACTTAGAGGCTCTGACAGAGTCACTTGTATATGTATCTTCAGTTGAAACTGATGGTTTTGTTTCTTTTTATTGCAGTTGGCCACCACTCTAACTATGCCAGCACCTCTGCCAGCCCCACCCCCACTGACAAATGTGGACCCGAGCAAAATTGACGAAATAAGAAGAACAGTTTATGTTGGAAACTTGGATACTACGGTGAGAAAGCTACATGTAGCTGCTTACTAGACCCTCTAAAGGTTTTAGAAAGCACAGCTGTACCAGGGTAAACAAAGAAGGTTGGTTGTAGACCTGTAGAAAGCATTATGTACAGAGGATTAATTTTCTGAAACTTCGATACATTTGAAGTCATGATAAAAATAATTGAAGGGCTGTAAACATAGCCATCATAAGAGCATGTTTTAAAAATAGCCTCTTTGTAGGACCTACATGTAGTCACACTGGTGTGTCCCAGCAAGGCTTGCTTTGTGACATGTACATAAGCGAAACATTGTCACTGAAGAAAATAAGAAAAGTTCTTTGAAACAACTTTTTTGTCTTTGAAATTGATACATGGCGACTCTATAGAATCGTTTGTTGACAGTAGTGCTGGAAGGCTTGCGTCCCAACACCATTGCAAACAAGAGATATCCAGGCATGTGACAAGGTCCTGCCAAGGGTCTATAGCTGTAAAAGAACTGCTTTCTGAAGTTTTATTTGTGTTTCTCCTCAGCTGTCAGCAGAACAACTGATGGCATTCTTCTCTGGTTGTGGTGAGATAAGATATGTGAGAATGTCAGGTGATGAGACCCAGCCCACCAGGTACAGTGTACTGTTTCAGATGACAGATCATAATGTGGCCGGTATTTCCACAACCTCATGGCTCTCACTTCTCCCCAACTCCCTGTCAGATTTGCGAGTGACATTTTCCATCATGAATTCCAATCTGGAAACACATTTTGTAATCTCAATAATAATAAGCACTTCTTGCCCTTCAGCAAAGTGTATGAATATTGTATACAGTAGTTTTTTACGTGCAGTCTTTTAGTGTGAGTGGAGCCCCTGTGTTCTGTAAGTAATGTTAACTGCATCGCTAACTGAAGGGTGCCTGAGTCATACAGTAGCTTCCACTGTTGGCAGCCAGCTCCTAGATAGAGAGGCACATCCTTGCAACCTAGCCATGATCCCCAACGGGGCATGGAAGACAGGCACCTGCTGTACATGTATCACACTGATAAACAGTGGAAAGGGATGGGAGGTAGAGGAGAAAAACTGCTCAGTGCCCCAGGACAAGGATCCCTCTTCCCACCACAACTTTCGCAACAAATCTGCCCATCAAACGGTGAGCAGGAGGACATAGGTCGTGATGCATGCACCAAAGAAACAATTCTTAAAGAAAAAGAGTCTAAATAATTGTTAACACAGAAATAACAACACCATGATATATTACGTAAATTCTAGGAGAAACGTAGACTCGGAAAAAATCCGAGTCCCAGATGGGATTTGAACCCACGACCCTCCGTGATCTAGTCGGATGCTCTACCACTGAGCTACTGGAGACTCTGTGGTGAGTAAGGGTCCAATTGTGAGTATTGACTGGAACCGCATCGCGCGGCTACACAGCCACGTGCTGGGTCATATGAACTCACTAACAGCATCGCGCTGTCACATTAAGGCATCATATATGAACTCACTAACGGCATCACGCCGTCACATTAAGGCATATCGAGATGGGTCCAACCAACCTCCTAAGTGAGTATAACACAGAAATAACAACAACATGATATATTACGTAAATTCTATTACGTACATAAATGTTGCGTGTGAAAATATCTGAACAGTCGTAACTGTTCATCAGTAGGATGCCTAAAATGTGCGCAATACTACAATCGGTTTCGGCTCCATTAAATGGTATGTCAATTGCAGAACTTTTTAGGAGGAGCCACTCACAATGTATAATAATGCTGCCTGTACTAGATTAACAAATGACAATTGATTCTCGTTCATTATTTGCAATTCCGCCTCTAGGTTTGCTTTTGTTGAGTTCTCCGACCCCAGCGCAGTCAACACAGCCTTGCAGTACAATGGTGCAATTTTTGGTGGCAGACCTCTCAAGTAAGCACTTCAATACTTTATTTCCCAGGGTGTAGACAAAACGGTGAAGAAAATTGCAATGTTCTAGATATCTTTTAGAGGCAGGGTTTCTGAATGGTCTGGGTACACCTTCTTAAGTCTGTCACCTGATTTGAGTGCCGTAAAACCAAAACCAATTACAAAGTCAATAACTTTCTGAAATCAGCTTACAGCCGACCACGAATCCAAGTAATGCACTACATGGTCTTACTGGCCAATCAGAACACAAGGCACGAAAACGCGGTGGGCTCCAAGCGCGGGAAACGAGAGCGACTAAGTCGCAACAGGTTTTCCGATTGGTTGAAAAGTTAAAGTTTTTTCTCCAATCAAAGAGCAAGGCAAAGCAATACGTAACTAGTAAGAGATGAGAAAGTTCATTGCAAAGCGGAAGCATTCCAATGATGTTTGACATCCAACTCCTACACTGTATGTGATTAGTGAAGGAAAAGAAGTTAATTCTGAGGGCGCAAGTGCTTTGCAATGAACTGGCAGTCAGTATATAGATCATTATTATTGGAGCCCTGGGGAAGTCGCATGAGGGAGTCGACGCGCCGTTGTAAACAATCCAGAAGGCAAGCCTTCTTGGAACAGCACGCATCTTAAGGAAGACTCAGACAGAACTTTTCAAGTGGACAGCTAGGCAGTTGACAGAGTTGTTGATCTTACACCCTTGGGTGGGGTGCAGTCCCTCACCAGGAGGAAAATTTAGGTTATGGCGTACGCAGCGTTAAATGCGTACGTATTTTGAAGGAGCTTATTTTAGCGCTTAAGACGTTACGTGGGTAAATAAAACATTGATTGATTTTGATTATTGCATTCTAATCCTTTTTTTATTCAGTGTATCTGGTTCAGACCTTTTTAAGTGCATTAACGTATACTTATTGTCTTATTTGTTTAGAGTAAACCACTCTAAAAATGCCATCGTTAAGCCGCCATCCAAACTGACAGACAAGGACAGGAAAGATATCGATAAAGCGATGCGGCGTGTGAAAGAAGCCTCATCGATCATTGAGGATGAAATTGATCCAGGTATGATTTTTTCACTTCTTTGTTCCTTTTGTTGCGTTTTAGAATGGTTGAGATTAACTGGCATCTTTGATAGATCCTTCTTCTTAAACGACTCAATCACTGCAGAACCTACTGAAACGCCATTTATTTCGCGGCATTTGGTCGCATTGTGATAAAACTGAACTATCCTTTACTACGTTTTTACATCCACCACATTGGGTATAACCGACGTTTTCTCTTTTCTCTTTCTCAGTTTTCGGATGCTGTATTTGCCATTGATAGATATAAAATGATTATCTCACATCTGGGATGATTTTACTTTGTTTTCTTTCCAGCCGACAAGTCAAGATCTCGCTCCAGATCAAAGTCCAAACGAAGGTCCAGATCAAGGTATAGTCGAGTTCTGCCTTCAGTATTCCGAGTAAACCGTATTCTTTTCATTCTGTTCATTCCGCTGTCGGGGGCGGAATAAACAATACTACTACGTTCATACCGAGACCGGAATAGGTATACACTATTACCAAAATAATTAATATTCCGGAGATTCCTATTCCGGAATAGCCCCACAACGATGCCTTCTTCTAAGACTGCATTCTTTTTGGACCATTGCGGAATAAGTATACAGGGAATGTTCAGTTTGCATGTTCTTTTGAGACCTATATTCGGTGTTCGGAATGAACGGAATAGCGTTCTGCACATTCTGCTCCCGAAGGGAATGAACGGAATAGACAGATACGGTTTACTCGGAATACACAGAGTACGTGTTCTTTTAGGGAGATTTTGGTGCGAGACATTGTTATGGAAGTAAGAAATCGGCATTTATTGTGATGCTGCAGTTTTAAGTTTAACGATCTGTCACCCCCGTCTGTCACCCCCCTCCTTTTTCGCTCAGATGCCCTTGTATTTTAAGACAGGCTGGCTACCTTGGGTGTCGAGCATTTCCTGTGCGATTTACCTGTTCTGGTCCAGTGGTGTCAACCTTCGTCTTTTGTCTGGTGACTAGAGCACCCCTTTTACGCGAGGGGGGAAAAAACCTCCTCTGGTAACCAGGGTAGAGGTTGCCATGCTTTTGATGATAGTATTCATTTTGGAATGATTGAAGTTACTATTCTGCGCAGGTCGAAAAAACGCAGATCCCGTTCCAGGTCAGAATCACGCAAAAGAAAGCGGTCACGCACTCGCTCTCCTTCCAGGTCAGTTTATTTGAATTAGCCATGTTCTAGACGAGCAAAGGACTGGGTTCGTCTAGGCTGAGAATAGACCCTTCCCACAACCCTCCCAGTCCTCCCCGGTAAGTCGTGAAACGAGACTGGGGTGGATAACATTCAAAAGGGCCCGCTGGAGCAAACATTTTCCAATAGGCATTTGCATGTTGGCGTCATTTTACTACCAAGACCAGGATGCTTGGTAAAAATGCTTTTTTATTCAGATTTTTTTAATCTTCAGAGAATAACGAAACAATTGGTAAAATTTGCCTGACGATAGAAGCTACTCAGTGAATTCTGGTGGTGGCAATAAAATGACGCCATCATGCAAATGGCCTATCAAGACTAAGCCGGACTCGATTGAGGTTGCTCTTTCCAGCGACAGGCTTAATTTTTCGATTGAATTGATTTTTAAGACTGGGTCTCATTTCCCTGCTCGTTTACAACATTGCAAAACTCACGCTTAATGGACGTCCAGATGTTGAGCAGTGATCTGGGGAAAGAACGAAAGAAATAAAGGAGTCAGTGGGAGTAGTACGGGTCTTGGGACCCACTCAAAACTTCACAGTGGAGTCGCAATCTCATTCATGAGTCGACAGAGTCGGCCGTTTGTCGGATTCGCAAACAGAGTCGGAGCAACAAACCAACTACAGCTAACGTTCTGGTCACGTGCGTTGTGATTAATTGATTTGTCCGATTTCGCTTGCGCCTACGACGATCTGATTTCGAAGTGTTCGTTAGGCACCGAGTCGGAGTCGGAAACGGAAGATTTACTGACAACTCCGATACAGTTACGGCATTTTCGCCGGATTAACGCAACATATTTCTGTTATTTCAGAGACAGGCTTAGGGACAGGCGTCGTAGATCTCGTTCGTCGTCAAGGCACAGGGCTTATCGGCGTTCTCGTAGCAGGTATGATGAGAACTGAGGGAAATAATTGTATTCTATGAAGACCAAATGACTGAAGAGGGCATCATTTTGTTCTGCTCCAAATAAATGTAATTTTTGGCAGTACTTATTGCACTTTCATGATACAGCTTATAAGAAATTACACTTTGAAAGAGGGATTTTAACTAAAAGAAAGACAACCAACAAACTGAAAGTGATCGTTCTGAAGGGAAAGAAGATCACTTACTTTTTGTTTGTTTATTTATTTATTTATTTATTTAAGCCATTTGATTGGATGAACGTGCCTGTCTATGTCGCGCGAAATGTCGTTCCGAACATAGCTTCTCAAACTCATTTATAATTCATGACCCAAAACAAAAGAAATCACAACCTTGAAGGAAGTTTGGATATGTGATCTTAATTGGCATAAAAGTTTGGAAATTTTTAACTCAAATTTCTCTTAAAATACTGATTCCTTTGAGAAGCAATATCAAACACTCAAAAGAGTGTTTCAACCTCTATCCAAACGCCTCGAATTCGGTTAAAAAACTCGGCCTTTGGCCTCGTTTTTCAACTCGCTTCTCGGTGTTTGGATATGTGATGAAACACTCTTCCTCGTGTTTGATATAGAGGATATTACATGGCCGCGCGGAGACACGAAATTTCTCTTCGAGTGTTGAAAAATATTTCGTATCTCCAAGCGACCATGTAATTTTATTTTTATTTTATAAAATCCTCACAATACAACAAAAGATGCGTTACATGTATTCTTTATTTCAAAAACTAAGGTTTTTGAAATAAAAATGATATCGCACATGTGTGGATAGTGTTTTTATCGATTTGCTACCACTCGGTATACCACTCAATTTTATATAATAAATATTACTTCGTCCACTCTTGTGTTGGTATAAGAACCCAGTAGTGAAGATGGGCTTTTGCTATGTTAATTTTGTTTGGCAGGGAAAGGAGAAGAGCCCGGCGTTCAAGGTCCAAGGAACGAAGGTCGAGATCACGGGACCGTTCGCGAGACAAGTCAAAAGAAAGAAAGAGGACAGTTTCACCGGAGAGATCGCCATCAAAGGAGAGAAAACCAGCAAAGGAGAAATCTGAGGATATCGAGAAAGATGAAGAAAAAAAGGAGAAAAGCAGAGAGAAATCGGAAGACAGGACAGAAACAGAGAAAAGAAGATCCAAGGATAGAGAACGAGCCAGAGAAAGGGAATTAGAGAAAGAGAAAGAAAAAGAGAAAGAAAAAGAACGAGAAAGGAGAAAGGAGAAAGAAAGACAGAGAGAAAAGGAGAGGGAAAGGGAACGGGAAAAACGTGAAAGAGAACGGGAGCGGGAAAAGGAGAAGCAACGGGAAGAAGAACGAGAGAAGAAGCGGGAGAGGGAACGAGAACGAGAACGAGAACGAGAAAGGGAGCGCGACAGAGGCAGAGGGAGATCAAGGAGTGCGTCAATGTCGCCGTCACCAAAGAGGTGAGTTGGCTTAATACAACGCAGCACCTTACGACTTCTGATTCAATCGATATAAAACAATTTTCACTTGAGTGTCGAAAGTAATTACGCGATTGCCTTGTGATTGGTTGGAAAAACTTGCGGGAACTTTTCAACCAATCAGATGCAAAACTAAAACCGATTGCGGCTTAGTCACTCTCGTTTTCCCGCGCTTGGCGCCTGCTGCCTTACTTTCTTTGCTTCCTGATTGGCTGGCAAAAGCAAGTCGTGAATTTCGTCGATTTGTGATTGGCCGAAGGGTGTATATCCTTCATAACTTGATTGGCTCAGCAGTTGCTTTGGTTACGGTTTTACGACTCTCAATTGCATAAAACCCCCTCTAGGACGCAGCTCTCTGGCCAGTCCCTTTTCCATATGGAACTATTGTTGTGAATTATCTTCAGCTTATAGCTTATCGTTCTCGATGCCTTGCAACTTTTATGTAACGCGTCTTTGCCCCATTTTGCTCTGTAGGCATCATAAGAGAAAGAAGGAAAGAAAAACAAGAGAGAAAAAGTACAGCAGTTCACAGAGTGCTGATGAAGAAAGCGACAAAGAAAGAAACTTTCCAGGTAGATGCAACAGAGATTTCTTTTAGGCCTCGTGAAAATTTCCCCTAGTCAATTACCGACAAACTCTGACAACCGTGAACAGCTGAAAATATTTCGGGAATGTTTGTATAGTGACCAATTACAGCTACGTTCAGGTTTCGCGAGTAAACCTCAAAATTACAAACTAACACCTTTGCAGTTCTTATCATCATCATTGAGATCACAGGCTTCGTGCTACCCCTTGAAGTCCATGAAAATCCCTGGAATTGTATTTCACATGTCAAGGGCACCTCAAAAGCCTTTGAAAGAAAAAATTCTGTTGAAAGTGCTAGAAACACCTTTAAGTTTTTCGAGCCACAATCATGGGCGAAAATGGTTGAGAATTATATCCACAAATCAGGACGACCTCTGTCATCATCTACGTCGTCATCATTAAGTGGTGGTATTTATTTTGCGAGGTGTTCGTCTTAGTATTTCAATCTACGGCGGCATTTTGAAGAAAGATGTATGGTAAAACTGAAGCGAACATTTAGATGCACAGCTTGCTTTGTATATTTTCTCGACAGAGAGCGATGAAGAAAAGGGGAAAACGAAGAGAACCAAACGACATGACAGCGCAGATGCGCAGGAAAGTGAAGACTCGGATTACGAAAGGGGTAAGAAAAAGAAGAAGAAATATACAGATGAAGAAGATATGGACGAGGACGTGTCTGATGGGGAAAAGCGAAGAGACGAACGCGAAGACAGAGGGAGAGACGAAAAAAGCAGTCGAGATGACAGACACCGAGAGGAACGAGATGAAAGGCACAGAGAGAGTAGAAGCGATCGAGATGACAGGGATGATAGAAGAACGAAGAAGAAGTCACGGAGCTATAAGAAGAAGCCTGTTAGTGCAGGAGATTATGACAGCGACAGTGACTGATCTTTTGGGTTAAAAAGCGTATTTTCCTTAGAGCGGTTTTCAATTGGCTGCCGTAACATCAAAATTACAGAGCCAATCACGATCTGAAGCAAGTACACCTTTAAGCCAATCACAAAACGGAGTGATTCACGAATTGGTTTTACTAGCCAATCAGAAAGCAAAGCAAGTAAACACAGCGGCCGCCAAGCGCGGGAAAACGAGAGTGACGAAGTTGCAGTTGGTCTTAGTTCTGTATCTGAGTGGTTAAAGGAGCACGCTCAACTACAGTGCCTTGCGCGCCGTTTTTGCTGTTATTATCCGGGAACTTGGTTCTGCTCCTCAAATGCAGACCTTTCAGAACACGTGCAAATATTCCAGAGCAAAGATGGACGAAAGCGGCTCTAATTTGATCGACCTAGCCAACGAAAATGAGGATAGTTGGCCTTTTCTGCGATACAGAAAATGTTGAATATGGCAGCTTTGCCTGCAATGCATTCTGGTCGAGTGTGCACCTTTAAAAAGTTCGCGCAAGTTTTTTGATTCAATCACAGACCAAAGCCAAAGCAATCGAGTAATTACTTTCGACAATCGATTGAAAACCACTCTAAGATAATCAAAACCAAACCTTAAGCCTAGTTCCCAATTGTGCGATAAGTACGTTCAAGCATAAGAGAAATCGTGTGGGAACGGATGTGAAATTAACACAAGCTCAAGAAAAGGAACTTATTCCTTTGCTTGTGGTTATCTTACGACGCTTTTCGCTAGTGGGAAGGGGCGTGAACTAACCATAAGCGTCAAAAGTAATAATGGCTCGTATTTTGTCCTCCGTTACTGCGCTCGCAGATGCCTCATTTTCTCGTACTTGTTTCACGTGTGAGAACGTCGTAGGCTTGTACTTTTGCTTCTTGCACAACGGCAAACCAGGTTTTAATTTTCAACCCTGAGTAGAAATGTGTGTGCTAGAGGTGTAGAGCTATGTCAGCATTTGCTGTTTCAATAAAGATTGTCTTTTCTCTAATAGTTGATCATTTTTGGAGTGTAAATCTTGCCTCCTTTTCCAGTTTTGACGGTCCCAAACGGAAAATTGGACCAAGTGGGGAGTCTGTCTGCCATTTATCCTCTTCCTCGTCTTTCTCCTTTCTTTTCCTTCCGTTTTTATTCATTTCCTTTCATTCCGTTACCTTTCCTTTAATACCGTTCCTCTCATTGCTTTCCGTCCCATGCTTTCGCCCAGCGGATTTCATCCTTGTCCTCTTTTCATTTTCTGCACTCATTTCCACCAACCCTTTCCTTTTATTTCCTTTCCTTTCCTTGTATTCCGTTCCTTTATCTTTTTCGTGTCATTCCATTGTCTTTTATTCTTATCCATTCAATTCTCATCCATTTCCTTATGTTCTTTATGTCTCCATTCCCTTCTTCCCCCACTCCTCCATACTGTTGTTTTCCCTCCCCCAATTATAACTGGACAAAATGCTTTGTGGCTTTCACAAGGCTAATCTGATTTGCCAATATTGTCTGTATAAACCTGGGAATTGGCACTTCCAGGTTTCAGTAAATGAAATTTGACAACTTTCTGTAACCAACCCACTTTCAAGCTGGGGGGAGGGGGTGCACTCTCACCACAATTTATTCAGTGCTTGAGTGGCTCCTGTTACAATTTTTATGGCAATCTGTCGTGCTGTTTCCAAAGCAAATTGGCTTGTGCCAAAAGGGTGTCCAGGGTGTAGCAGTTGATTCAGCGGAGAAAAAAAGTCACGATTTTGCAAAATGACCAATTAAAAAATGCACAAAAGTCACTTACAACGTTTTTGCCAGGAGCCGTTCAGTTTCCTTTTTATCATGGTAATTGCAAGTTCACTTCAGGCTCTTTTTCAAAGTTAGTCCAAGTGTGGATAACTTCTTATGAACATTAGTTTTCACCCATAAGAAAAGTTGAACTAATGATCATTACAAAAAATATACACTTGCACTCACTTTGCAAAAATAATAGGTGGGAGTGAACTCAGAGACGGCTCATTCTAAGGTTTTCTTAAGGCCAGTTAGCTACCAGCAGGTGATTCAAACAAACCAGTGCCAAGAGCACTAATAATATAGCCTGGTTTTTAATCCACCCACGTCCTGGTTACTCAAAATTTCACAGACAAGGCTTCGTCAACTCCACCCCAAAATCTTACAGACCTTTCTATCCGATTCTAAACCCTGGATACATTCCTGCTAAGAAAGTGATGCCCTTTGTAGCAGAGTGAATGTTGTCATTACACTGTTTGACCTCCTTATTAAAGCTTTAAGGTTTGTTGATGCAATAAAACAGTGCTTATTTTAATGGTCATGTTAATTGCCAATGTCTAACCTCCTTAGCAGTAGTTGAGTACACTGGACCATATCTTACTCACTTATGAAGAAAAGCAGACGTAGACCAGCTCATGGTAAGATGCAGTGATCACTATCAAGCTTGGCAAAAGCCTTGATATGTTCAGATGAGAGGATGGGCTGGCCCAGTTGCTGAGATCTTGATTTCTGATGCTAAGATCTCCATAGCCGAGATGGTAAATTTCCCATGTAAACACATCAGCCCAGTCTGACAGAGATGAATTTTTTCAAACTATGCATGCTTTATGTGTACTTTTAATTCACTGGTCTGCCTTTTTCATTTCAGTTACTGGGCTGACAAAATTCATCCCAGTGACCAGACCAGACCAGGTACTGGAATCACATGAAAAGTTCCTGAGTTGGTCCTAGGTTCAAATAATTATTTATTTATTCATTTATTTATTTACAATTCGCCATATTACATAGACTAACAATAATTAAGGAACTTTTAAAATACAACGCATAAATATTAAATGGCGAGGAAACCTGAAAGAAACCACGCGGCTTATACAGAATCAGGATTTCTTCAAAACAGAAACCATAAGATAGATTAAACTAGAGCAACAATGTGAACAGGCGTAACAATAAGATAAAATGACAATGAAATTAATACTTGCTTATAAGGAATTCTTTAAGTCTTTTTTTAAAAAGCGAGAGGGAAGAAGAGCAAGCAATCTTGGGAGTAAGCGAGTTAAAAAACTTTGAGTTATGAAGGGTAAAATAACAGGAAACCTGTAGAACAAATCTGGGGAGATGAAGATTGGTTCGAGTAGTTAAGAGTTTGAGGAAATGGGATTCAAATGTAGTTTAATTAATTGGAACTTAAAATTCCAACTTCATTTGGTGAGCTTGGGATGCCTGTGATGAAATATAACTTTGGCTACAGAAGACTCTCACTGACTTTCTTGAATGAACCACCATTAAGTCTCATTGGGTATGTGGTTACTTTACTCTTTGTAGCTTGCAATGGCAAAGTGTATGCAGAGGGGTGAATTTTGAAGCCATGCAATCTTGGTGTGTATTTTTCTGTACTTTTCTTGGGTCTGTATTCAGGAAATACCATAAAAAACATGTGCGGAAAACTTTTGCCAAATGCTGCTCCATCAATGTAGCTGTGCTTCAGAAGCCGTGGATAGTACACCTCGCCACATTGTGGACAGTAAACTTTGACAGTTTCCTCTCCAGGTTTGTCAGATATGCCAATTGGAAGAACATTTGCATTACCACACAACACTCGAGGACAGTGCCCAAAATCGCCCTGTAAATACTTGTACAGCATCTTTTTACATCCTCGATCAGTCAAAATAAACCTTGCGTGAATAAGGCTGTATAATTTCTCTGTTGTCTTAGTCAACGATTTGTCAACCGAACTTCGACAGGGCCCATTTATAGGAAGTGTACTTGACATGGTTTCAACCCTTGTATCGTCACTGTGATCTAGAATTATGTCTAACGCTTCCTCAAACTGTACTATCATTTCTTCTAGCCCCAGGAGATTCGAGAAGTCTTTGATGAAGTCCTTGTCAACTTCGCAGAAGAAATCGTTTCCGAGTTCGGTACAAAATCGGTGAATCCAGTCATCCATATCGATCTTTGTAAGTAGTTACGTGTGTAATTACTGTTTTCGAAAAACTTCTTGTTGATAATTGTCCCTCGATTTTCTCTGCACGCCCCCGCGTTATGATGCTGTAATGTGTTGATAGGCGGATGAGACCAAACCGCTTCAATACGAGTACAACTTCGTCATGTTCCGTTTTTAGGTGGGAGATCTATTCAACACAGACGAGCACGCATTCCATTGTCACAAGCAGTTGACGCCCCGTGAGTGGGAAGATTGCGGTGGAAAGATGCAAAATATCTCATATACGTGTAAAGCCATCCGTAGCTAACTCCTTAATCTAATCAGACTGCCTCGCTTTTTTTCTTATTTAATAAAACTTCACTGAATTTAAAGAGATTGAATAACGGCACCTATCGGCAGCCATCTTTTCACCTGTTGTTTCTGAAGATTCCGCTGACCAGATGGCCCTGTAGACGCAGGCCACGTGCCAAATGTTAATGAAAATTTCCACATTTAATAATTAGAAGAATTTTAAGAATGCAGTCCTCTGGTTGACTGTGAGATGCCCTACCTTTTATAAAGTCCCTTAGAATTTTAATCGAACTCTGGAACAAATGCTTTTGACACGAGGAAGAAGGAACTTTCAAGCTAAAGGGAAATGTCTCGAAAATTAAGTGGACAGGTTCCAGCCGTGCGTAAAATCATTAGGAAACATAATTAAGAAGTGCCGTTTTTGGTCAATTGGTCGAGAGATTACATTACTGTTGATCGCAACAGTTTCATGTAAAAAGACTTCAAAATTCAGTAAACTGCGCTTCATTTGTGTTCAATAATATTTCTACAAATCTTTTGGCGGATTTTTACCAAATTAAATGGCTTATGCATTTCTCCCGCGGTTCCAGTATCTCGGAATGCGCGTTTCTTGTGTTATAATCGAGGTGTAAGAAGAAGAAAAAGAAAAAAACAAACAAACAATTGGGGTAGTTTCTTTAAATTCCTAGTCTCCATTCCAACTGTGGTAACATAAAACAAACTAAATTGCAGTTATTTTGGTCAATAGCGGGTGATATTCTATTATATATACCATCGGCGAATCCAGACGAGGGGCCCGGGGAGCCCCCCACCCCCCCCCTCTCGGTGTTTTTGGACCACATTTTTTGGTAATAATAAAACTGCCTCAAAATCGAAAAAAAACTTCGTCTCGTTCCGAAAAGGCAAAAAATAAATAAATGACTTGGCCGATATCCAACCATCTTGGCCGAACAAGCTTGATCGATGACGCACATATATTTTTTGTTTTCAGCTTCAGTTTGTCTGGATTTGACCAGTCGAACCCCTGAGTGGGTCAAGTTTTCAGCTTCAGTTTGTCTGGATTTGACCAGTCGAACCCCTGAGTGGGTCAACTCATCGGAATTGAAGAAAGCGTTCTCTGGGCCAGTGGAAAGCACAAAATTTTCAAGATGCATGTACGGTGCTCATTGAATTCACAGCTCGAGAAGAAGTACTCGGATATTGTTTTATTTTCTTGCATGCGCTTGGCCGGCAAGGGGTGTTGATCAAGCAATCTCGTTCCCAGAGCCCACGTATCTTCTGGTCAGCGCCAAGATACATGGGCTCTGGCAACGAGATTGTTGATTCGAGAGCCCATATTGTTTAATTTCGAAGAGTTTTCCCGTAATGAATTAAAATGCTCGAATTGTGAGATTACTTTCAACATGAACCCAGGACTTAAACAGATGGAAGGTCTGCTCTGGAGACGTAAGCCAGCTAACGAAGTTCAAAACGGTTGCGTCTGATGACATTTCAATTGTACCCCTTAATGTTAAGCTTGTGCTAAGCCTACGTACATCTGACATGTATTAGCAAGAAAAATGTCTTAATGCGGTAAGCAACCATTGTTCTAAGTTTCCATTTCATTCTACCACACGACTGAAGACTACAATCCTGGTCAAAAGTGTTGGGACAGTTCAGTCATGGCAGATGACTTCACAGGCAGCCTCTCTGAAAACCAAGACCGCGTAAGCCCGCCTGCCCTCCTCCCCCCTGTCAATGTTGATGAAAATATTGACCCCCACCCCCCCCAAAAAAAAACACCTTGACAGTAGCTTCAGAATAGCCACGTTTCAAGAATTGTTCGTCTCCAGTAACAGTATTCTCCAACTAAAGTCATGATAAGAGAACTGTTCACGTTTTATTCCAATAATCACGAGTTTACAGAAATCACGTCCGCTATTGTCCCTTTTTCCTTTTTGACCACATCCCATCTAGTCTTGAGAATAGCTTCATTTTCTTTCAACATTGCCAGGGGGGAGGGGGATCGATTACGCTCGATTACGCTGGCTTCTATTCGTCTTTTTTTTCTACAACGTCAAGGACGTTGTTGAAATGTGGGGTTTAGAGCGTAAAAGGGGAGGTGTCCCAACAACTTTTGGCCAGGATTGTAGTTCTAAAAACGTTTCGTGAGAAGAGCGAACTTTGATCTAACTCATTGTATCAAATGACTTACAATAGTTGCCGGTTCGGGGTGACCCGGTTTCTTTCGAGGCGGAGACTCGGCACCTTGGAGCTAAAAGGGGCGACATTTCGGTTCCAATTTATGACGCCTAAGGGCACAGATCAAGCGCGCCTCAAAAGCTTAGCCCCAAGACAAAGGGATTCAGAGAACATTGATTATCGCTTCCTATATAGTATGACCGGTCGGAGATCAAGTGGTTCATGTAAAAAGAAAACTTGGAAGTCTCGCTGTGGTTTTCCCTAATTGGCATATTCAATCCCTTCCAATCCCTAAATCTTAAACAGTGTTTCTGAGTTTTTGTGTCTCTCTCCGAAAGACATCCCAACTGTAAAATTAGTAGGTGTCGAGCGAGGCTGTCACTGTAGGTTTTGTTATATAATTCAGCATAGTTGCTCCAGGCTCAGGATGCTCATTATGTAAGGTTATTTACCTGGAACGAGGATACTATTCCCCGAGGGACAGGTAAATAACATGCTTATTTATCAGCTGGTGAGCTTTTCTACAATAAAAAAAATGTACAAATTCTCTCGAGGGAGACTTTTTAGATGCTACAACGTGTGTTCGATTAGCATACAGTAAGTTCTTGGGAGCAATGAGCGAACCCGAAGAAGAATTGCTTTTAACCCAAAGCAGCTTTTCCGGCTCTTTGGAAGCTCGTTCTCGGCAGTTGAATTTCCTTTGTGAATGGGACAAGTCTGACTCACAGCCTGGATGTTCAGACTTCGGATTTATTTGACTTTGTCACTCCCAGAGAAAATTATCTATTGCTAGAAGGTCCACCCGCTGCCAATGTCGTTGCAGCGGGTAAGCTGTTGATGTAATCTGGAGTGCCCGAATGGCATGCATGGTAATTCCCATGTTGCTTCAGTCTCCCTCCCTCACCATGTGCTCGATCTCGTGATGGCCTCGATTCAAGAGCATTAAACTTAAATGTTGTTGTGTTTCTACTTTGTCGTACTTCTTGCTTTCTACTCAGCCCTATCAACATAAGCCTCACGAAGAAGTTATGGACGAGAGAAACTGGCCAAACGCGGTATAGAAGTCATTACCGACGAAGAGGTTACTAACGAAACAGTGAGCGTATACCAGCCAACACACGAAGGACCACCGCGTGGTCGGTAAGCCATAGAAGTACATTGTTATGAGTTGAATATTGCAATGTTGCTTATTTTGGTTTTAGTATTTTGGGGGCAAAGTGTTAATTTTATGTAAGGTCCGAGCCTAGTATAGCCGTAATATCCATTTAATATCAATAATTTAATTTGACATTTCGTCTGTGTTTGTTTGTTTCTTCTTTAGAGTTTACAAGTAATGGGAGACTAAGTCGAGGGGAATATCTTCAGGGGATTACGTTAAGGGGAATATGTTCTATTGTTTTGCTATTGTTTCACTCCCGCACTCCCCTATTACAATCAAGCCCCCACCAGCTTTTCAGACGGTTGACAAAACCGGGAGTTATTTGAT
This sequence comes from Astreopora myriophthalma, assembly GCA_014634185.1. Lineage (NCBI taxonomy): Eukaryota > Metazoa > Cnidaria > Anthozoa > Scleractinia > Acroporidae > Astreopora > Astreopora myriophthalma. The sequence continues at coordinate 93,436 of BLFK01000767.1, read as the reverse complement.
ATATTCCCCTGACAGAACAAAGAAAACCGAGCCAAATGATAAATAAGCTTCACTTATGATCCCTCTGCGAACCACAGTCTCTGACTACCAACTGAATTTGTTACGAATCCAGCTACTCCACCTAGTTGGGTCCTTCCAGTTGGGTTTCTTAACGCTATTCTGTTCATGTGAATTGATTGTTCCTATACACGGCCCCCAAGCTTGAAGCCTTAAACATCACCGTCTTTACTTTACTTCTTTTAAATTACTTTATGCCATACAAGATGCAGTTTAACTCTTGAGGCTGTGTGGATGAAATCGTGAGATGCAACCTTTATTTGTTTCAGGTTTGTTTGTTTGTTTGTTTCTTTATTGAGCTTCGCCTGATGATACACAAGAAAAAAGATTGAACTACAGAATGAATACGTGGACGTCATACCTCTTTTAATGGCCTAATTTTCTGTGCGGTAAACGTCGGAAATCCGCCTCTTTGTAGCGGCGTTCCAGCGGTTCAGATACCTAAACTGACGATTAAGGCACTTCCAGATTCTAACACTCTGAACAAAAAAAAAAAAAAAAAAAGAGTTCTGTTGTACAGAAACGGTTCATATTTGCCGCTTATCATTTACTCGACAAAGAATCAGTTCTCGTAAGATTCATCATAGCATCTCTCAGGGCTTATATACGGTGTGATTTTTTCCTGTACACACCCCCGCTTAGGCAATCTTGCCAATACTCACTTCAGGCATGCTATTTAAGTGAAAACGTTCTTTTTTTTCTCGGCCACCAAGGGAGTCACAAAGCTTCTTGAGGGCTTACAATATAAACTAATCTACTCCATTAGATGCTTAACTTTAATACAAAGAGATACGCCGAAAACCTCGGACTGAAGTCTTTGAGTTTCTTCTTTGACCACCAAGAGAGTACGGGAAAGCTACTGGATATCGCCATAATTCTACGCTAGAAGCAAGGGCTGTAAAATAACAACACCATGACCTCTGACAACGCCCGTAAATCGTTGTCAATGGGTTTGCAGGCTAGTAAGCCGGGCAAGCAAATGTCCCAAAATGTGCACGACCCGCGCAAAGCGATTCGTTTTGCTCATAAGGCGATGGACACGCAGGCAATCTAACCCTGTTCTCCTTTTGCCGGCCATGCTTACAAGAAAAGCCTGTGAAAACTTGGATTACACTTCACAATCTTTCGCACGCCCCTGGTCACTGTGACATAAACAATAACTTAATTGTTTTTTGTGTTGGGGCGACATGACCTTCAAATATGTGCTTTCGCAAACGCTGCGCGACAGGTTCGAAAGGTAGAACTGGACACGCTGCCGGATTAAACTGGTAGCAGCTGCTGCAAGTGCTTTTGTTCCCAGCGTTGGCCCAATATTGTGGGCAGTGTTGCGGGGTATTTTTCGCCTCCGTAACAGGGTCTGTGCTGAGATTTTAAGAATTCAATCATTACCTAATTTCGTATATTGAGAAAAGAAGTATTTATACAGTAGCTCCGTATTTCAGCACTCGATTGTCCACTGAAGTCAATGACAGCGATGAAGTATTAAAAGAAGCTATTGTTCTATATGAATGCCAGCCAAAACGTTAATCGGGAAATGGTCTTCAAGATTTCACCTGGATAAATCCGTACGGAATCCCGACCGAAAAACCAAAGAAACAGCTTGATAAGATTCGCGGTCTAAATAAAGAAATACCCTGTTTATCTACTTTTGTCTGTCTCCTTTTTTATCTGATGTAGGCCATGCTATTTTAAGTTGCAATTCTTTGTTCAGTTTAGCGTTTTTCCGGAAGGATTGCCCTCTAATCGGCTTTGAATTTGGAGCACAAATAAAATGCGCGAGAATTTGTCAACCTCAGTCAGCTTGTAATGATTAATGGTGTCACTGCCTACGTGACAAGAGTTTCCACCTCATTCTCCAGTCGACTGGGTGCTGCAGTATTCATTTCATGTAAGGTCTGGCCTAAATCAATCGAACGCACACAATGGCTGGTATTACAGCATAGACAACCAAATTTGCTGCTTGCACAAACTCAATGAAGCTTAGTTTATTTAAGCTAGTTTATCTCTTGCCTGCCCAGCTGTCAAGGAGCAAGTACTAAAAGGACCGGAATAAGCTAGAATAAGGGAATTTTCATCGATTTATGACAAGCAGCAGTTTGGCGATTGCCATCAGCGGTGTCTATCAAAGGTCTGTTCAGGTGATGCAGCGTCTCTTGAAAGTCTGTAGAACCGACCTGGACTACCTGTCTAGGATATTGACCATCGTGATTACCTGGCGCAAGCGATGTACGATGTATCATTTGAAGTCTTGTCCACCGGCAAATAACTACAATTTCCAGAGAAAACGTCTTTGTTGTTTTGCAACGCTGTAAAAAATATTAATTTCCCCGCGACAAAATCGTTAAAATAGGATTCAAACATTGATTATCAATGTACGGCCCACGCTCGATATCCAACATGGAATCCCGACTGTCTGTGATGGGCTTTCAACACAGTTCTCGCGCTTGATTATGGTTTCCTTTTAATAACACCCTGGACTTGCGCAAGACCGAGTGGTTTTTCCCATCTGGCGTGGCTCAATTCTCGGATTTATTACCGTTAGAAATAATTTCAGCTACAGTTCGCATACCATGCGGATTTAGCAGAGTTAAATTAATCGCATTTATCAGCGGAGTGGCAGGCGCATCCTCGAGGAACAATTCGCATTGCACTTTGATTGTCCAGAGTTAATAAGAGATCGTAAAGACACTCAAAAGTTGAAAAAAAGCTGGCGTGTCGAGTGGTTACGATGGTTCCTTTGCCTTATCGCACCAATTAGTGTCAAATTTTAGTTCCTTTACATCAGTTTACTGTAGATTGTTCCACTTTTTGAGTACTCCGCGTTGGGTGTATACATCTTCAAATCATCAAGTTTCCGGTATCTTTTCAATCTGATAAAGGAAACAGAAGAGAAGACAAAAGTGCTGTTTTGTTTCAAACATGTTCGAATTCATCTCTCGGCCTCTTGGTCTCGTAATTCGAAAATATGGAGACCGCATAGGATGTTTACTAAATACTTGATCCATTAGGGAAAAAATGTGTACTAAATTAATTATCACTTCAGTGATCCCTAAAGCTATTAAATTGAGTAAATTAAAGGAAAACTCAGGTCAATCACAGGTAGCCCAAGCTCGATATATGAGTATCTGTACTGTACTAAGTTCCCCAAACCGTTGGACGATCTCAAATTACTCACACTCGGGTGGGTGACTTTCTTTTGCTCTGAGAGAGTCTTATGCCAAAAGACCGCCACCCACCCCGAGTGTGAGTAATTTGAGATCTTCCAATGGTTTGGGGAAAAGCCTCATCCCATGGCTCTCGTAACAAATGTTTGCAGATTTGGCGGCGCTTAATTCCTTCTCAGTGTACAAGAGGCTCGAATGAAGAAGACGAATGGGTAGCAGAGGTATCGTCCGTGATCTAGGTGGAGTTTTGAGGCGATCGAAGCCTTGGGAGCGAATTTATGGCTCTTTTCCTTCGGGGATCTCGGTTCGGCGGCTTCGTCCAGTCTCCAACCTTGGGTAATAAATATACAGAGGGAAAAGGAGAGGAACCAAAAACCACCTAAATCTCTCTTAATCGACCCATAAATCGTACCAGAGACAAAGAAACACAAAGCTGAAGCAAGTTAAGCTATTTTTTACTTTAAATCGTAAATATTCTTTGAATTTTGCGAAAAACCGTTTTCCCCATACAAATCCTTTATTTCGTAATAATATAGTACAGTACAGATAGAGAGCTTGGATTACCTGTGGTTAAATAGTTTACGTTGCAGCTTTACACAGTTTAACCTGCAAATTTGCTTTAAACAATCAAGCACCCCAGTTAGCAGCACATGTTGAGATACGTTGTACACTGTCAGGCCCTTGTCGCACGCTCCACATGCTTAGAAATAACATTTGCAAATAGACTGGTGTATTTTAATTTTCTTGTTAACACGATATAAGGAATCGCGTAATGATTCTGCTAGAGGGATTTGCTCGCGACAATAATCCGCAATTAATCATTCTGTCTCATATTTTACGTGAAAGCTCAATATATTTTATTTTGTTCCCGGCTTTCGACAAAGTAAAGAACTTTTAAAACGCAACAAGTAGCCTCTCTCTATGCAGACTGTCACGGAGACTGACTTTACAGACTCCTTGACAGCAAACTATCTGCTCGAAAAGGAGAAACCGTCCGCCTGAATTTTTTTTTGGAGATGCCGCGTTTCTTTTGTCAGATTAGTAACTTAAATCAGTCTCAGGCCAAATCAGCTCAAGTTTTTCTGCAAAATGCCATGTTCTGCCGGCAAGTTGTGAAATATTCCCAAATTTCTGGCAGCTGAACTGATCTCGAAACCCTCTATTGCAGGCCTATGGAGAAACAACCGATCTGTGGGGTTGGGGGTCGGAGTAGGCGGATCCACTAAGGGCCCAGTTTAATGCGTATAAGGAATGTCAGCTACTGAAGTGTTTTTTATTTGGTGAGCAAAACTCACTGTTTTTTTCTGATTCACGGACCAAAAATTTGTGAACGCCTTGTATCGTTCGGTTGGAAGAACCATAAATAAGAATGTGTGCTTTTCCCTGGCTTTGAACATATCAGTTTCATATGGTTTCACTTTTAACGTAAAAGGTCAGATGCATGCACAGAATAATGAAAAGCACGAGGGCAAAAGGAAAGACCCGTTTAGTAGCTTTCAATTCGATAATTATTAATTGGAATGTCATCCGCAAGCTTATTACTTCAATTTAGCGAAAAATGCGCTTTGCCGATACAACAGCCAGAGCTCAAAAGTATTCGATTCACTCCGGCTCTACAAACATTCAACGCAGGAGCTTAACTGGCTCTTAGAGTCTTAGACGAACGGAGTTAAGAATCTTACTTATCAAAACAATGTTGATCTGTATACTGTCTCCAAAATACAATCACAGTATAACTGCCATTTTGCTTACAAAGTGTTTGGTGATCATGGTTATATGGAATGTCTTCCTCTTCACAATTAACTCAGTTTTCTTCCTGACCCTCAATTTTTCCCCTTAATTCGTTGCAAGGACAAACCGCAGATCGTATCATACGATTCCAAACCATTAGAATTCTACTCAGAAAGCCGTTGAGAAGTTGTCACGTTGCCAATGCCCTCCGATCCCCTCATATACATCGACTGAAGCTTGCCCACATTTGATGAAGTGCCGTGTGGAATGTGGTTTAATCCTTAATTTGGCCAATTAGTCTGATCAGTGCATTATGCTGTTTCTACAGCGGTAATTGAAACTTTCGTCTTATAATAAAACGACTGTCATGGGTAACTTGAGGTTCACGTCATACATCGGATTTTGAATGTTTGTCCTGCCTTGAAATCTCTCATTCCATGCAAGGTGCATAGAACTTTCGCTTTCCGACATGCGAGTACTTTTGACGCTTTTTCTTTTTAACTTTTCACCTGCAAAACATATGAGGTGAGCTTTTATAAAAACGCGTTCCATTGGACGTATTCCCGAATAAGAATAATATTAAAAAAAATGAACAAATGATTTACCATAATTCCGCTCTCTAAGAGTTTTAAGAATTACAAAACCGGACTTTGGATATCGAGCGCCAGCGCCAGCAAATGGCGGCTTACGTTAACAGGTTCGCTGGCTAACGTGAAATATCAGAGGCAGTTTCATTTATTCTTATTCTCAACAGTCCAAGTGTGGAATTGGCCTCAAGTTGGAATTTTTGAGGTTAATGTCACTAATAAACAAATATCAACGTAGTGAAAGCTCGAGGCAAAACAGCATGGGTCCTCCTTAATTGACATTACGGTGCGAGAACTCAGTTCGAACAGCTATGTTCAAGACTGGGAACAAGAAAAGGATCCACATTGCGGACGTAGTGGAATCCGCAGCGAACAATGAACCGGAACCGTAAACCGTTTTCCACATAAAACCCATTCAGACAAAACATCAGGATACCAATTAACTCCTTCAACTCCTTTTCTCCTACTTATATACCACACCTCGCTTTCTAAAACGTGGATTAGGAGAAACATCTCTGTTCTGCCATTAGTTGATAGTTTTTTGAGTGCAAAACAGTTTCTAACCATGAAGACTTTCCACGTAATAGTTTTCGTTCATCAGTGACTGAGTTGTAACCTAAGGGGGTTAAACGCTCGGTTGACGAGACAATGTTCACCTTGTAAGTGCGTGCTTTCAGTGGGTAAATATTACCGACAATCTTCGTTAGCCTGTGAGTGCTTGGAGTATAGAGCAGGAACTCCAAACGAGAAAAGTTGCAACTTAACTGATATTCGACTGTTATATTGGCTTGCTTAGTTTGAAAATACCACAAACTGCGGTTTTAGGATTGCATAGTTTGTACGCATCTGCATCACTCATGCAGAAGATAGGTTATTAGGGCTCGTTTTGTCATTCTCGCACCTCAATTAAACACCTAACTGTCAGCCTGCCTGCGTGCTGTCATAGCTAATGACAAGGCCTTTGTGTGATGTGATGACCCGCCCCACTAGATTAACAGTGCGCCAATTACAAGCCGAGATAAACCAATCGTGAGCAAAGCCACTAACCCGAGAGGACCGCAAAGCGCGAAGTTGTGGCTGACAAGATTTAAAGATTGTCTGTGTGTAAGCTATGAAGCCCAGATGACCCAACACGGCTGTGATAAACTGAGCACGTCTGTAGTCACTATAGAGTTGAGGTCACTGGTTACTAGGATGAAGGCATGGCGTCCACTCACTCGAACCTCTTATGGGTTTTGTTGCTTATTGTAAGAAGACCATTGTGTGCTGATCACGTTTTAGACTGTAGTATTTGACTACTTAGTAAATCATAATGTGCTTGCTTGTACCTACAGCTCTCTGAGTCAACACTGAAGGGACAGAATGTTTCCACGGACAGTTCAATTTCCTCAAGTCTCTGCTCTGATTATGCGGTAACAGATTTTCAAGATCTATGTCTTGTGTGCGTTAGTTTAGTCGATGAGGGTTGCACTTCAATTCTATTATAATCACTGGCCTATTGTGCTTTCAAAAATAATTAAGTTGTGCATATTCCATTTGTATTTGTGTTTGCAGATCCAGGAGAACTTAAACTCATTTCTGTGGTTGGTTAAGAGAGACCCACCGGCGTATTTCTTCGGCACGATCCATGTGCCATACACTCGAGTTTGGGACTACATTCCCACGAACAGCAAGACAGCGTTCAGGACAAGCCAGTACGTCTATTTTGAGCTGGATTTGACTAACAAACCCACCGTGGATGCACTTTGGAAATGTCAAATGCTGCCAAACGGAGGGTTTCTCCAGAACGTGATACCGCGTTCCCTATTTCGACGTCTTCACCGACATTTACGTTATATAAAGAAAAGAATGCCTGTGTGGCTGAAGGATAAGGACGATGATCTTCTACAAGGCATGGCGCCGTACGCGGATAAGATATTTCAGCTTTTGACGAAAGACTGGCAACGGAAGAGACCAATATGGATTATGCTCATGGTGAATTCTTTGACAGAAAGCGACATAAGAAGCCGAGGCATCCCTGTTCTCGACCAGTATCTCGCGCTGGAAGCGTCCAGAAATCAGCAATTTACCGGAGCCGTGGAAGAAGTCGATGAGCAATGTCGACCGCTAAATTCTCTCAACACTACACAGGTGAGATTTTGTAGAGTGAAAATTACATAATCCACAAAATCTTCTCAAAATCATGTTTTTCAATCAAAATCCAGCTTACTGCCGCCAAGAATGGATTAACTGAAACTGACAACATTAAATATTTATGTTAAATTGCACGCGACAATTAGAACTTGTATGTTTCGTTGCCTCGACAAATTGAGTACTTAGCGGTCAATTTTTTTTTTGAGCGCGTCAATGGAGCGTGATTTCGGCCCAAGTGCTCTGTCAGGCCGTTTCCTTAATGTTTGATTTGCGTGAGTCGGGTGTAAGAAATAATTCTCTTGACGTGTCATAATAACACGTAAATAGCGCTGTGTTACGCCGAGCTTGTTATAGCTCAAAAAGAGCGTTATTATGAAATTGTCCTCCTTGCTTAGCCCGGCAGAGCACAGCGGACAGATTATCTTTGGATGCGTGAAAACAAGATTTGTGTTTACATTGTGCACTGATGTTTACACAGTTACTTTGCTGTAAACAGTGGTCGCATATCGTTAATCATGTTTTGTTAATAGAGCTTTTCATGGCGGCTTTAACGTGAATTCCAAAGCTTTTCTGTCAGTGTTATGATACCAGAAGAAAGTATGTTTACTCTCGTATCGACTGTGTAAACCGATCGCTTTCATACGATGCGCGCGAGCTAATTTAAATTCTCTCCAATTGCCGAAACGCGCGCAGATTTCATCGGTTTGCGATACGACGATGGAAGAGCACGTTCGTATTCTCACATCATCGTGGATTTCCTTACATTAGTTTTCAAGGTTATCGATTCACATCCCGATAAAGTTGTCTATACCCCGTGATCTTGCGCCAAAAATAAGCTAGAAGGGCGCACTCAATAAAGCAATGGACTTCTCGAAATATTCGTGACGTCTCGACGTCATCAGTTAAGAGATTCCTTAGTGGCGGCGTCCCTTTCGGTAAGCCTCTGTTTAGCTCCGACTGCAGTATCCATTACAACGTTATTTTGTGGGGCTTTTATCAAGTTTGATATGAAAACAACTCGCAGCTTGGATGTCATTAAAATTTCATTAATATCACGCCTTCTAGGTCGCAATGATTTCTAAGTAGGTTGCGCTTGGACACCTCGTTTCTCGGTTCTGAGAGAAACGTACGGGATAGCCATTGGTGAAAAGAGTTGTAGAGTTAAATGAAAGGCTTGGCTGTGTAACGATGCAATACAGTCGTTGCTCTTTCAGTGGGCGGCAGAATAGCCTTGTGTCAACAAACTATTTCATAGACAATAGCGTTAATTAAATGAAGAACGTGTCGCTCGACCTGTTGGAAGCGAAGAGAAATTGTACACAGTCATCGCAACAAATATGTAAAAGTCCGGTTTCGCCTTACCGCATGATATATTGACTGATCTAAGGGGTAGCTGTGCTAATTAACGCGCTTTTCCTGACAGCGCATGATCCAGCGGGCGATGATTTCATGAGGGAATTCCAATGCTCAAATTGGATTTCCAGCAATTAAGTCTGCAAACATTTTTTCGCCCTTGCCAAGCACTCTTCCTGTTGACCAAAAAGCGGGGTAGAGTTGTTTATAGCGCATTGACTTAAAAGTACACACGATAAAGTTACACAATGCGCTCACGTTTTATGTTTGCCAAATCTGTTGTTTATGCCATTAGCTCTTAGTTTCATGATAAAGGCCGGTACTTTTTGATGTCCGAAATTAAAAGGGGTAAATCGTGCGTGAAAGCTTGGTTGTACCTTATTTTCTAGGAGGCGGTGAATAGTTTTACGAATCGGCGTATATTTAGCCCTGAAAAGAACACGGATTGCAGAATTTTGCGGTAAATTATACGCCGGTTCGTGGATTTGAAAAATATCGTGGATCGTGGATAAAGTGAATGTTTGAGATCTGATTCAGGTCTCTGTTTTTAATTTTGTGCCGGTCGGCCTCGGTCAATATGTTGCTGTTTTGTCGATTAATTTTATAGTAGTGCGCGTACTGACTTGAACAAAAAAAAAAAACGTTTGAAGGACGGATCGGGTCAAAAATGGAAGGCGCAAATCGGCGGATTTGCATACCCCTATAAGTCACCCTCTCCTGTAGTAGCGTACATTCTCAACGAGACTTCTTCACAATATTATCTTGTTTCACGTAACCGCATTGTTCAATGCCTTGTTGTCTATCATTGTTCGAATGGCTTTCTTTTTGTACAGCAATGCCTTCAAAGTTTCATTTGCGCAGACACAGACGCTCTTCACTTGAACTCGGTTGCCTCAAGCAGCGTGCGCGATATTTCCCTGCCTAGAGTCTTGAGTGACTCTCGAGTACTTTCCTCAAGAATCTTTTGAAAAGACATCCGTTTTCTTCTCATTTAGAACTCGAACTATAATTTTACAGATTGCAGGAGTGACAAATAATGGAGGAATATGAAACAGAGCCAAACCACATGAGAACGTTTCTTTTAAAAGGGCCGGAACCATTTTAACAACGTTTTCAAGTTAGCCCGTTCACACCCAAGAATGGGTCATAAGCACAATTCATAATCTGGTACTAAATTTCATTTTCATTGTAAGAATAAGCCCTCCCAGTTTGAGGAGCTTTTAAGTAATTAATTTGAATGGTCGGTCCACGTCAGAAAAACAGGAGAGCCATCAATTGCTTCAAGCTAGCTGTGGGGTACAACCTTCAAGAAAGCTATTAATTATCGACATTATCCAAGTGAAGGGATGCCTCGGGCAAACTTAAAACAAACGTAGCAAATGTTTTAATTGAGCGAGCCACATTTTTAGAGTTGTTAACGATCATCTAAAATCCCCTACCTCGGGGCATACACCGGTGAAGAGATAATTTTCTACACCCAGTAAGATAAAATGTTTTATCGATTCCGTATTTACAGCTGGAATTGGAAGATAAAACCATAAAGTTTGCAGTTAGATAGCGCACACATGGAATCCTTATACTAGAAAAATCTCTTTAAGCACAGCGTTGGTAAAACGTGATTTTAAGCGGATTGCTAAAATTGTCGTAATTAGTACGTCGTCGACAAAAGCTGAGTTCTTAACTTACACGATTTATGTGTTTGTGTGCTCAAGTGAAGCCGGTTGAATTCATCTGCATTTTGTTCCCAGAATGTGACATTTCTGTTCTACGTCGGCCCAATATCTGCTCTTTTTAGTAATAAGCTTTGAGTACCGCGGCTTAAAGCAGGTGCGTTATAGAAAGAAAAGGGAGGCAGAGAGAGATTTAATACATGAATGCGGTCAAGTTCACTTGGAATTGGTTTCCAAAGTGTGATATTTTTGTTCTCCGCAGGCCAGTTCTCTGTTTGAATGAATGACCTTTATTTGAACACGATATGATATAGCTGTCGGCTTCTGGGGTCGTGTAAACTAAAAGTAACTGAGTAACTCAACAGGACAAAATACAGTTGTTAAAAATGTAGGCTCGCAATATGCTACTATGCACAGTTTAAAAGTTGAACAACTGCTGTGTATAATATTGAGGTAATAACAAAGACTATATGTATTGGTTCATAACACATCCGCGCGCAGTTCAAATATATTACAAATCTCATATTCTCCACCATACATTCACCTATTACGCGATTTAAAACTAACTCGCAGTTGACCAGCTCCCAGTTGGCGCAGTGATATCTCCGTCAGTAGGGCACTACTGTACAGCGCAATCGCACGGTCGTAGGTTCGAGTCTCGTTCAAGGCTGATTTTTTTTCAGGCTTCTTTGCAGCTACTTAAGGTGCTTCACTAACTGCGATGACCACACTTGAATTCATCACGTATCCGCTGTTCAAATATGATAAATCTCATATATTGTCCATCAATTATATACAATGCTAAAAACTAAATTACCCAAGGAAAGTCTTCGAGTTTCGTGCAAGAGATTCAGCTGATGCAGTCGATGTAGCCGAAAAACGAAAATCATCAAAATTAAATAGTTATTCCTTCTGGTTACAGAGGCATCCCTTGATGTCATGGTCCACAGTACAGAGCCTCTATAAGCTACGGAGTGGTACATATAGCGGTTCATGTTGAATCTCGGAACAGCGACACTTTTAGTTGAAGCTGATGAACGCTCAACCATTCTCGGAATGAAAATGGAGTCGCGTAGAGAAGTCGGCATGTTGTGATTTAACGTCTTCTAAATGAGTTTCACGAGCGCAAGCTTATAGTTAGAGGATCAAGTGGGCCACCCAGCAAAAATTTAAGATCTCCGTATTGGGCGTGGTTTTTGGAAAACTGAAAATAAACTTTGATGTTCTGCAGTGTAGACTATTTGGAAACCCATAACAAGATTGGGGTGCGGTTCTCAGCAGATACGATCTGAAAAGAAGAACGCACAGAGCGGTTTAACAGCACGTACTTAAAGAACTCTATATACCGGAATCCGGTCGTATTAACTTGTGGGTCATAGTTTTAGCTCTGGCGACCAAATGCTTTGTTTAACTTACGAAGCCGCAATACGATTGGGGTGTGGTTTTTGACAGGTACATTGTGAAAACATCTTTAGGTAGATCAGTTCATTTACTCCACCATTTCTCAATGCAAATGCACCGTGAAAGGACTAGAAAGGAACACAGGAACCATGAAAGCTAGTCCACCCAAGTTAGGTTGGTTAAATTTTCTGATATTTTAGTTCATCAGTTCCAGACTGACTTTTGTGCTGTCTAAAGCGTAAACAGATGCGCATAGAATTCGTTATTGTTTGAAGTGCGCTGGCTTGACATTAATGCGCTTGAATTTACTTACTGTTGACCGGAATGCCGCGCTGTTGACAAAACGCTCTATTTAGGAGTCCATAACAAAACAGTGGAGTTGTGGCTAGTATACGCATCTTTCTAGTAAAAGATCACACTGTGAGAGTTCGCCCGTTTCTTTGCCACCAAAGAGGATAAAACTCAAAGCATTGCATATATTTACCAAACTGGTTAATTTCGGAATCCGTAAACAAGACCACAGCTAGCGCTGTTGTTGACATGTAGAATTCGCAGTAAAAGAATACAATCTGAGACGTCGTCATTAGTTTGCCATTTTGCAGACACAGAACTGCTAAGGGTGCCAGAGGAAGTTTTGTCTCAAGGCTCGAGCCTTGGAAAATATTGCTCTGGCACCTAGGGTAACACAGAACAAAGTGGTTACAAAAGGATGTAATTAGGGTCGTAAGACCCGGTTGGTGATAGTGGCCGTGGGAAATGGTGGACATTGTCTCCTCTGTGCTAGAAAATCGCCTATGGGTCTAAATGATTAAAATTTGAAAAAGCAGGCAAATCTATCAAAAATAATAAAAATTGGGCTTAGAATTGATGTAATGCAAGACAACTGTTTCGTTCTTTTGTTTATAATGCTCATGTTTAATCACGTCAGTGAAGTAAGTCATTAAGCATTTGCAAAGAAGTCCGAAACAAAAACAGGAAAAAAACACACACAAAACAACAAAACAGATGTTGGGCCGGCGCTAGTTGCTTGTAACTCATCTTGTGGGCTTTAGTTAAAAAAAAAAAATTAGCAATTATTCCATGAGCCCTTGTTGAACACGAGATGGAAAAGTAATCGAGTTGGCCATAACCAATGAATCTCTTATCCAATAAGGGCGAGTGGAATGATTGTTTTATGAAATTCTCAACCTTCCATTCATTTTAGTCGACGAAACTCCTTAAAGGCCGGATTCATTTTCCATATAAGGTAAAACGTATGTATAATGGCTGACAACCTAGAGCCAGTAAGCCAATGAGAGAGCTAGAAACACATTATCTGAGATTAAGAATTTAATAATTTCCAACGATTGATGAGGCTTGTGCAACTAAAAAAATGCAAAGTATGTGACATTTTCATCCTGTAAAAGCTGTAGATGTAAGACATCTAATGACGTAATGAAGTTCAACTGCTTGAGGAAAGAATTGGGCGAGTTCGGGATCGCGATACTATTTGTGCGCTTTCTAATTTAATCTTTGTTAGCCATAGGCCATACCAAAACAGCTAGCGACGTGAATGAAATTTGGTCATTGTCCTTACAATAAAAGGAAATGGAGGGATCGATTTTGGAATTCCTGTACGTTTGTCAATTGTTTTATGTTCTTTTGTTTTCCTCATTCTTGCGGTTGATGTTTTCTGCCGCAAGGCCTTCGTTGAAATTGGACTTCGGTATTTCATACTAGACATCCGGATGAAACGGTATTCATCTTGTCCGTTTAGCTTGTCAATCAAGCAGATAAAGAGTTTTACATCTTCCGTTTGACTCCATTGAAAGATAACGACTTCCTGTTATGTTTTGGCCACGTTTTGGATCCAAGAGCTTCATGCGGGCTACCAATTTCGTTGGCCAACATCAGCAGGGATGTTTTGTTGCGTTGCTGGAGTTTAGTCCTTATTACACACGATTAACGTTTTGCACCCAACGGCAGAACGCCATCCATTTACCACGCCCTTGTTGCATATGAAGAGTGCTATTCCGGTGGCGTGATCTACGCAAACCGCAACGAAGCGTTGAACGTGATTGTATTTCGCAGATACTACGTGCGCTGTGATTGGTTCATTTAGCGGTCCGTATTCTACACTACGGCTGATGTGCTCTCCAGCTCGTTTCGATTACCAAGAGATATAATAAATATCTTAACCTCGTTTTCTCGGTCCGTACTGTAAGTACCTAGTTTTTCCACCTCAATTTCTGTGCCATAAATTGAAGTGGAAAAGCGCGGTCCGCGAGTTACAGTACAGTTCACGAACTCGGTCCCTCAGAGGTATTTGGCACAGTAAAACCCCGCGTGTATGAACCTACATTTTTGGAAGTCTGGCAAAATAAGTTCTTGTATTTTGGGGTAGTTATTGGCAATGTTGGCTGTGGTTCTTTAAAGTTCTTAATTTCTGTGAAGGCGATATAGCTATTGATTTCCAGAAAAATAAATAAACTTGGGTTTGGTCCATATAAAATGCAGTATTTATTTAAGCTGAAATGATCGTCGGAGTTCAATTAGCGAGTTAAGCAGTTGCAAGGAAGGCTGGGAAAAAAAAGAAAGCCAGGCGTGAACCCATGACCAACTGGGCTATTAGCCGTACAAGAAAAGACCATTTAAAAGATTGGCAGCTTAAATATTAGCCAGACGTGCAGGGGACTTTTCTGTGTGAAGCAAAGGAAACACGAGACCTCTGCACGCTGAGTACTTAAATATATGGAGTATTTTTTCCGTAATAATGGAGATGTCTTGCAGAGCGCCGGAAGGGGATATTTTCACGCAAAGAAGCGTAAAGCTAGCGCCCAAAGAGTTGTTTGAACATTCTTGACGATCAATGAAGCACTTTTCTAGCCTCGGCTAGAAACGGTAAGGCGACAAAGAATAACTCAAACGCACAAAGGATAAAACTAAACAGAACCCTGAAAGTCACTATATGGACATCCATTTGATTTGTCTCGACGAGTCTTTTTCCCAAACCATTTTGATGTTGTTGACATAAAATTGAGGTTGTGTTTCATTGCAGGTGATTTTTGCTTTAAACCAGACCTTAAACTTCCAAGAAAAGTTGCGGGTTGGCGAAGCGACTTTGGCCTACACAACGGATGACCTGATAGATCATTACAATTGTGGGGACCTCAATACTGTGCTAAGTTTCATGAGTCAGACAGCACGTCTGTCAAGTATGAGTGCAAACTCATCCTTACGAGAGCTTGAAATACAAAAGACTCGCGAGATTGATACATATTTTAGATCGGAACTTATCTTCAAAAGAAACGAGCGCATGGCAAAGCGAGTCATTGAACTTTTGCGGGAACATCCCGAGCGGAATTTCTTCTTTGCGTTTGGAGCGGGTAAGTACGTAACACGTACTTGTCCAATTGATCCAATTGGATGAAGTTCTCGGGTTAAGTAATCCCGAAAACTTCACCTATAAAACACTGTTAGGGTGAGGATCGGGGAGATGGGACACTTTTTGACATCTACAAGATGGAGCATAAATCTCATTTTGTAGCTGTATTGGTACATGGTTTTGTTTTAATGGCGATGGCCTGTATCGCTAAGTCATGCGTTTTTATATTATTTAATATTAATTTCGTTGGGCTTCAGTTGGGGCCTATTTTCGAACAAGGGGTTGATTATTGAGATGAGGAATTATTTTCGCAATTGTAGTGAACGAGATAGTGAATTTAAGGCCCGCTGAATGAATTTAGTGATGTATTTATCCAAATGATCGGGTGTACTCGCAAAACGAGTATGCCCCAAGTCAACCTCGTTCCCAGGGTCTCTCCTCTAGTGGGCGGGAAGATGAGAGACCCTGGGAATGAGGTTGGCCCTAAGTACCTCTAAGTGCTCCTAACTGGAGTCGAACCTATGAGCCTCCGCTTACTAGTTCGGATGTTCTACTAATGAGCTTTGGCTCAGTACGAGAGACTCGTGGTAGCCAGGCCATAAAAGTTGCGTCCCTGTACACTGCCAGGACTGAAATGTTGAAATGTGGCATTCTCCCAGATGGTGAATTTTAAGCATGTTAAAGGAATTTAATTTTGGAGTAGGAGAGGGAGGACGGCTGTATCCTGGAAGTTTTACACCCCCCCCCCCCGGAGAAGCCCGGAGAAGAGCCTTCTCGTGGGCTATCAGTGCCCCAGCTCCGAATCACTTCAATCTTCAATCTTTTTACCCCCTTATGGGGGCAAAAAGTCATTACCCGGCCAAAAATGGGCTTTTATCACGCGGCGGCCATTTTGAGTCCCGAGGCACTGAAAATCTTTGTTTGTGCCCCCGGAACTCGTTCTCCAACTTATCAACTCGAGGCCGGGGTACGAGTTCTATTGTTCCTAACCAACATGGCCACCCCGTGACAAAAGCCCACGTGCCCGTTAATTCAATAAATATATCACATTTTGCCTCCCACAAGGGAATGGAACTAGGAAATGTCCCATTGAGCGTCGAATGTAGTTACGCAATTGCTTTTGTTTTGCTATTGGTTTGCTCAGTGATTGCATCAAAAAACTTGTGCCAACTTTTCAACCAATCAGATGCAAAACTAAAACCAATTGCGTCACTCTCGTTTTCCCGCGCTTGGCACCGGCCGCGCTCTCTGTCGTTGAGTTCTGATTGGCTAGTAAAACCAAGTCATGAATCACTTTGTTCGGTGATTGGCTGAAGGTGTATTTGCTTCAGATCGTGATTGGCTATTTAGATCTTGTGAAAGGCTTATTATTTGAATTAGCCGGGCCATCAAATGTACCCTACATCCTTGCTCTCTCAGTTTCTCCTTGCTTTCTCTTGCAATATTCTCTACCAGTTTCTAACAGCGTCGTTTATTAATCTCTGTGCAGGACATTTCATCGGAAATCACAGTATTATAGATATCATGAGGCGCGAGGGATATGCAGTAGATCACGTGCGACCGGATGAGCAATTGTCAAAGTAAGTAACAGCTTTTTCAGCTGAGAATCGTAAAATCAAACCATAAAGTAATGACTTTGGCTAATCTCAACAGACACGGAACAAAGAAGAGTACCGCTAAGCACTTGCATTCAGCACAGTGCGAGACAAACACTTGTAGCCAGCGATAAGTGCGAAAAACATTAGCGAGCAAGTCACATTTGTTCTTTGGCTTTGCTTTTGATTGGCTGAAAATTGGAGCGATATTTTTGGCTAATCTCTTAAAGAAGGACTGAAAAACCAGAGCGTGTTTTAAGAGGACTGTTGTGGGTTACTTACTGTTTGGCCATGTTTCCCGTGGTTATTGTAGCTTGCGAGTACCGTAAACCCCGTATTGTTGCCGGCTCTCATAATTAACACTTGGAAACTCGCAAAATACGACTGGTGTTGTCAAGTTTCGAGGTTTTGTTGTGTATAACCTTTAAATTGGCGCGTAGGGGGCTCAAAAACATGCTGGCTCTTTCTGTTTCAGCTTCAGAAGAGTGGGAAGCCAGTTTCCTCATCCAAAGACAAAAAGAACTAAAAAGAGACGCAGAAAATGTCGTCGGAAGCAAAGAGGAAGATGCCGGGACAAAAAAAGAAAGAGACCTGATTTCAGTCGCGTTAAGCTGGTTCTTAAGGTGACCAATACACCGACAGAGAAGAGGTGAGCGTTAAGTATGTGGGCGACGGCTCCATGTTTGTCGGGAAGAAGCATGAGTGGTACCGACCTCTGCTCGTAGAACGGAAGTCATGTTTGCGACAATTCTGTCGTTGTTACAAGTGTTGCCGAGAGCTGGGTTTGTATGCCAACACAGGAGTAGACGGAGCCATTTTTGGAAGGGCATTTCACGCGCTGAAATGCATAGGCAGGCACGTTCATCAAATCAAATGGCTGAAGCATGACAGCGATTGACAGCTTATTATTTAAAACATGTTTTCCGTCTGTTTTCTCCCCAGTGGCTAAAGAAAAAAAAGTCACCGAGTCCCTGTTAAATTCAAGAATTTGCATGCATTTGCATATATTGTTTCAAACTACCGTCAGCGCCCGGCCAAATCATTTCTTTTTCGCTTTGTCTCTTTACAATAACAGCAACAACAATAACAACGACACCAAGTTTATTTTTCAACAAATTAAACTAAACGCACGCAACTCACCAAACACTTCCTTTTTTCTTAGTGATAACTCAAGCGGACATAAAGAAGAGGATACAAGGAACAATACATCTTCTATTCTGCAGTCATCATCAGCCGTGGAAATCAACAGAGGACAAGTTATGGTTGCTACAACGCTGCTTTGTCTATTGCTGTGGTGTTTAATAAGGGACGTCGTATAAGAAGAACCGGAAAGCCAGGGCTATAACGCGACATACATAATGAGTACGTAGAATGCTCAAGTTCCTGGTCTCACGAAGGTGCGAAACGCCATCCCAAGATGTAAAGAGGAACAGTTCGAGTGAAACTGCTGCCATGGCAGAAAAGATAAATTCGTATATAAAGTTCATCATTCCGCAAATGGCAAAGGCAGCGTATTAAACTGCATGACAAGGAAAGAACAATTAATTGGAATAAATTTACAATCACATAATCAGCCCTATTCGAACTTTAAATATCTATATAAATATATATATCTCGGTTTTTCTTTTACACTGAGGATGAGGAAACATAGTGTTTATGCTAAAAACAAGCACACTTACATATGATTAAATTAGTCTTCTCTTCGAACCCACGCTTGGTGCAAAGCACTTAATGTGGGAACATGTATTTTCGTTACAGGAAAATAGAGATATTTAGCCGCAACATCAAGCATGAGTAGGTGCATTCTCTTCCCCAGAGCCCGCGATTCTTTCGGTCAGCACCGAGAATAACGACTTCTGGCTGGTCCCGAACCAGGAAGTTCGCGAATCACGGACTTCCGGCTCGTCTGCGCAATCTCAGAAATTTAAAACAATTAGTAGCTGTCAACGGTTACTAAAATAGACCCACGCGGCGACTGCGCGTATTTCGGGACCAGCCAGAGGTCGTTATTGTCGGTGCGGACCGAAAGAATTGCGACCTCTGGGGACGAGAATGGAGTTGGAGTACCTTCGTCACATCCTGTGCATGCGTTCTTACGTGCTAAACTCATACTTACTAGCTGTAGCTGTCTACCGCAAATCCAGCAACTCGTAGTGTCAGTGAGGAGAACGAGTTTGTTGAGGTCGGTGAACTGGTTTTCATCAACTCTTGATTTTTTTTTAATGTTTAATTGGTTTAACTATCTAATCATTCAAATGAAAAACATTGCATCCGGCCAAGCTTTGACTGATGGCCGTACACATATCTAGACCGGAAATTTATCAGGGAACAATTGAAGGGCTCCGGGCAAAAACATCGTGAATTTTGCGTGACTTTTAGGTCATTTCGCAAAATGCAACTGCACTAAAATTACGGGGTGAACAATAATTTCCCCATGCTATATGCCGAAATTAGGGCAATCCGATGAGAAGCAGCAAAAATTTTTTTTCTACCAGTATTTTCATAGTTTCTTGGTCTTGTGCCCCTACCCAATCCTCCCTTTGCCCATGGCCCAGATTTTTTTTGTCTTTTTGTTCATTATTTTGTCCACATCACTTAGGATAGCTAATTCCATAACTTAATGTTCGTGTATTGTGCGAAATTTGGCCACAATTTCGCAAAATCACCAAACGCACCTAAAGTCCAACGTTTTTGCTCCAAGCCCTTCAATTTGGCATGACCAATTCATTTTGGGCAAAGAGAAATTGAAAGGCGGTTTTTCTTTCTTGAAAGTTGTAAAATTATTTTTTATGAAGTTCTCACGTCATTACATGATCACGTCGAGATATTTATATTTTGTGAATAAAATTGTGAGTTCAATGCAAGCATTGCAGCTTACATTCAATAGTCTTCATTTGACAAATCAGATTTTTTATCTGTTGCTTGTCACACGTTCTTCTCCATTTGCAAAAGTTGTATACCTGACGAGCCCCAAGTACATCTATTTTGCTCCTGACTGCAAAAGTGAGCGAGCATGAATGGAATGCATTTCAAGAGATCCATGATAAGATTTGAGGCCTTCCATGAGGGATTCTGGTGTCATTTTGGCATTTGTTTTAGAGCCAGCGAAACACCAGTTTTGTTATGGACAATGTGGCTGTCGTATCTAATCACTGTTGCTGTAACAACATGTTACCCTTTTTCTGTCAGTTTCTGTCAGTTGTCGGTGTTTTGGAAAAAGACTGTTGCAACATTTTGAGGTCATGTTGCCTGTCGGCAAAACCCCTTGGAAGACCTCATTCATTATTATGGGTTTCATTGCTTTCAGTATAAAGCAATTGAAGGATGGTGTGCTTAACCATTGCAAGTTACTTCTAGTTTTATTTTTTTTCATTTGCTTTCCTATCCCTGACAAGGACTTACACATAGTGTAAAGCTACCATCGCACAACTATGTGAGAACATAATGAAACTACCAGTGCAGGCATGTCCTTCACAATAGGATTCACATGGATTGCAG
>BLFK01000767.1:57883-67883 GCA_014634185.1 Astreopora myriophthalma | reverse complement strand
CCAGACCTCCACAGTAAATTATGAAATGAGGCTGGGGTGGATACAGACATTTTCCACCATTTACAATATTATCTTATCCACCCCAGCCTCATTTCGTAACGTACCATTGTTGACTGGAAGGAATGTGGGAAAAGTCTATCATGGAGCAAATGAAAACCAAAACAATAGGTCGTTTCTGAGTTCACTTCAGCCTCTTTTTCAAAGCAAGTCTAAGTGCAACATTGTTCTTGTGAAAATGAGTTTGTATTCATATTTAAAGGTAAGTAAAACTATTAATGTCACAACATGTTCCCACTTTGACTCACTTTGAAAAAGAGGCTGACATGAACTTGGAAATGGCAAATAATATTGCATTTTGATACTCAACTAAAAACTGCTCTATTGTTCATTGTACTTGGCAGTTTGTAATGGTCATGTTGTAGTAGGATAGCCTGACCAAACAAATAACTGTGTGTTCCTTGCAAACAGGACTGGTCAGATTATGATGAGAAAGCTGCTCAGGCTGTTGGAATCTATGAAGTTACTCATCAATTCATTAAGCTGCACTAATTGGCTGATCAAAAGAAACTTGGTGTTGAGGAAGAATTTGTTGCCTCTGGCTACATTATTACCATTATAGAGCAGCCATAAGTGACAGTAACTGTGTGGTGCCAGACTGCAGCCATTGCTTCTGATGACATAGAACTGGTTCGCATGCTATTTGCACTTCAAACCAATGACCAAGTCATTGTTAAACTAAGTCGTGATTTTAGCATTTTACGATGACTTGTACTGAATTGTGACGAACATCTTAACTTGCATTAACTATTGCTGGTGGCTGTGAAGATGACGCACAACTCAAGTGTAAAACACAGCAGAAACATAAAATTCTGAAGCAGTATGAGCAAAATTTTGTATCGTTCTGCTCTGTTGAGTTGGAGTAAACAGTTCAATTGCAAGCTGTCGGGTTTGTTGTTCTTGTCTTGCAAAGCACGGTACTGTTATGTCAGCAATAGGATAGCGGCTACTTTACCATCATTGACTTCATTGTTCAATGTTGTTTACAGGAGAAAGATACGGGTTGTGTGTGGCCAGTCTTGGTTTTTTTTTTTTTTTTTGGTTGAGCTCAGTAAAGAATATTATTGGTGCCAAGGAAATGATGCCTGCTCATTTGTATTCTCCTCCTTGTCTTTATAGAGCATCATGCATAATTATCATGATCATTATTCTTTGTGCTACCCTGCAAGCAGTGGATTCTCATCTTTTGTTGGCTTTGGTAGTGAAACAAGAGAGAAACCTTTGCGAGCAAGCGGTCTGCACCATCCACGGGTCGCTTGCTCACAGTGTTCTCTCTCGTTTCACTACCACAACAAGGAAGAGAAGAGAATGCACTTCTGGCAGGGTATCTTTGTACAAGAAATCATTAAAAGCATGGTAGCCTCCCAAGAGAATATTCTAACAATAACAATACTACTACTGCTAATAATGCAAAAATGCCAAAAGTGGATAACATCAAAAAATGTTGAAATAGTTATGAAGTTCTTTAATTATTTCTCAGCTTATAAAGAACTGTAAAACAACATGGTGACTACTGTAGCAAAAAAGCGTGCATTGTTTTAAGAAGATCTAGAAGGAAAAACATGGGTTTTTCAGGGACAAAGAAACAAAGTAATAACACAAATGAACATACCAGACTTAGGAACCCCAGCTGATGGGAGGCACACCAGTTGGCTATTTGCAAGCACAGCTGAGTAGTTGAACCAGGGACTACACACAGAAAAACTCTAACTAGTGGTCAGAGCAGGTCCTCAGGATTTCAAGTCTGTCATCCTAACCACCCATCCATACTGTCTCCCTACCTCTAAAAGGAGTTTTCTATCAGTAGGTAAACAGTTGCTAGTCACGAGAATGAAGGTCACTAAAGCAGAAGAGGTTGCGATGACCAAAAAAGTAGGTTTCCCTGGGTAAAAGAACCTGACAGGAGGTTGTTCCATTCCTTATCTGCACCCGCCTTAGGATGATATGACAACAGTTCAAACCCTCAATTTTTCTCAACATCCTTTAAAGGCTGAAATCTGAAGGGTTGATACTTCGTCTGCACCTGTGAACAAATGTCTGAAAGGTCCAAATTTTGTCGGCTTTTTTATGCCCTGGTTCTGGTTGGTGCCAGACCTAGTAAAGATGGTACGGACCATATATTCTCACCCTGTAAACTCTCTGTACCAGGTTTTTATGAAATTGATCCGGGCCCTCTTTTTTCTGGTTTTAGGTCCATAGGCGGCTATGGATCCAAAACCGGAAAAAAAATAAAAATAAATTCCTGACCTCTTTTTTGCGGTAAAAGTCTGGTCCTTATTGCGAAAGTCGGTAGTGTAAACAGTGTGGTAACGGGGCATTAAGGCCATTTTTTTTTTTCATGAGCCAAACCTAAGTACTACTAACGGTTCTTACACAGAGGATGAAGCAATAAGGCGTGTGAGGTGACAAACGAAAAGCCATTAATTTAAAACAATTTTTTCAATGGAATTTGAAGCTGCGTTGCCTAGTTTCCTCTTCTTTGCGGCTGAAGTCCTTGAATTGGAGTCTAAAAAAAAGTATATTGCGCAAGAGATGTAATTATTTATGACTTGAGAAATTACGCCCAGCTAACTCTTGTTTGAATTCTAAAATCTCTGGTCCGAGGCCACCCAACCCTGGCTGACGTAGGCACCAAAACGACACGCTCTTGGCACAAAAAGCATTTTATGGGCAATAGACAAGAACTGAAGACATCTTGCAAACCAATGGAACACGTCCATTAGATTCTAAAGGTATTTTATTAAATATCAATCGTGTCTAATACATCACATTTTTGACATTTTGAAAGCTAAAGTTCTAGATTATCTTTCAGAGCAGACTGTCTGTTCTCCAGAAGGTTAACCACGACTGTGGTGAATACGACCACCTCAAAAACACCAGAGCTGATGGCATACATCGGGACAACTCGTTAAGCTTCAGAAACATTAAACAAAAAATGAAACTGAATACATAAGCACTGATTTTGTTCTAACTGTACAGGTCGTCATCTTCATCATCATATAAGTTCGAATTGTCGGCTCCTGACCCACTCTGTCCCCCTTGGGATGCACCGCCACCAGACTGACTTGGGAACCTGGAAACAAAACGAATCCGGGTAAGTTTCTAAACTAACTGTGGTGTTTTGTCGGTACGGAGCGAAACACTGGAAAGGTACATCCTCACGGTGGGAAATTGTTAACCTAGTTGATACCAAATCTGGGCTCTAGACAAACTTTTCCATTTAATTTTCATAAGGTAATGACAAGTTATGCCAGCATGATGTAATTCTTATTCTGGTCCTAATTGGCAAGACTAAGATTGTCCATTCGGTAAACCGTCGGCTTGCAGGCTCCGAGACGGAACAAAATTCGCAACCAAGTGAGTGCAGAAAGCAAAGGGTCGATGGACTTCGAACGAGGGAAACTGAAAACATCGTTGCTGTAAACACGGCATGAAATGATGAAATGGGCAACTCGCACTGGTACGAGATCTGATATGTGAACACAGCCCTAAAGGCTGGTTCACACGAGCAAAGCAAACGCAAGCGCAAACGCAAGCGCAAGTGCAAGAGACGTTCACACGTCGCAAACGCAAGCTGAATGAGATACGCACGCGCATTTCAGTACCCCAAGATGGCGGCATCGTATGAGGACGCCATTTTTTGCGTTGGCGCTCGCGCATGCGTTTGCGTTGTGGTAGTTCACACGTATGTTTGCTTGCGCTTGCGCTTGCATTTGCGTTGCTCGTGTGAACACAGCCCTTAGTGTTGACAGCTCTTTGAAGGAATCGGTCCACTCACCTGAAGTTTCCACCAAACCCACGGCTCTGCTGAAGAGTCTGGGCGAACATCTCATACTTGCGGATGTCATTATCACTGACCGATCTGCGAGCAAATTTCATGGCCTCTTCAAAGTGATCTCGTCTTATCTCAGGCACTGGATCCTCATCTTCAACTTCCTACAACAGTAAAAGTGCTACTACAATCAAAAATCACTTTTCGCTTTTCTTCACATTTCGAAGGTACTTGTGCGGAATACTCGGCATGCGAGATTTTATGCAATTTTTTCAAGAGGAAGACTATTTACTTGACAGGACTTTTCTGATTTCACGGAGTCCGACTCCAAGTGCGAGAACGAGTTAGCCACGTTATCGAAGTCGAACTCGTTGCCAACGCTAAAATTCTCTACCACAATGTAATTATTTGGCAACTTACCATGTCCAGGTCTGGATTATCCTGTCGCTCTCTCTCTCTACGAATTTCTGTCTCAATTGACTCTCTGATGGCCAGCTTGCAGGCCTACAACATAAAACATCAATGAATAACTAAGTAATGATCAGAGATCTGGGAAATGCTTCAAATGCAAGCGTAACACGAGTCAAAAGCTTTGGCGAATGCGTCACTGTCCCGACAAAACCATGACAAAAGAACCCTCAATACGATTAGTAAGGTTAGAGTGATCATCACAGTTAATGGAGCAACGTAACTAGTTGCAAAGAAGCCTGAAACGTCTTATGTTCTCTATCGTCTGTCAGCGAACCTTCTACGGTTAGATAACCCCAAAAGACTAAGTGGTTTGCACATTCTGTCATCGCCGCCAGCTGGTGAACGACATCAACAGATCTCTCATCAGCTCCTTTTGTTCGTCGACCAGCATTTGTATATTTCAGCCATCTCCGGACACACCGAAACCAATCAACAACGTAGAAGGAAGTCTTGGTCCTCATCGTAGAACAACATTTCACCGTTGCGCTAGAGACTGGTGACATTAGCTGAGCGTCAGAATAATACTTTCAACAGCAACCTTACCCTTTGACAAATCTCTGTGAGATCAGCACCACTGAACCCATGGGTAACCTTGGCGACGTAGTCGAGATCAACATCCTGCCAATATGGAGTAAAATATTTAATTGTAAGCCCCACAATACGTTGAAGTTGGTTTAGGTTTCAAGCTTTCTTGGGACAGTATTGAT
Organism: Astreopora myriophthalma; assembly: GCA_014634185.1. Lineage (NCBI taxonomy): Eukaryota > Metazoa > Cnidaria > Anthozoa > Scleractinia > Acroporidae > Astreopora > Astreopora myriophthalma. Next base: position 62,876 of record BLFK01000767.1, on the reverse strand, counting down.
CCAAACCAATTACAGCGGCCGCGGCCCGGGACGACCAACAATGTTCTCATGTGATTTTCAATTTGTTACCGTGAATTGGAATGCGAATTAATAAGAATAACTGAAATAAGCAGAACGCGTAACTATTCAGACAAACCTTTGAAATTGGAGATTTCCTTAAACACGCCTTGAGAATGGACACACGTGACTAAAAAGGACAAAATGGAAATTAGACTTTTCCAGCGTAACATAATCCCTTTCCACAAACGATTCCGTTTGGTGAAGTTTTTAAGTCTCTCTCTCATACCTACCCCCTCATCAGGAAGAGGAATGTAAATCAGCTGATCCAAACGACCTGGTCGCAAAATGGCAGGATCAATAATGTCTGGCCTGAGGAACAAAACAAACACATCGAAATAAACAACCAGACAGGGTGTTCATTAGGCATCAGAGGGGGTCTCCCAGGGGTTTGGGGGAACAAGAGAACATGGCTAATTTAAACTGTGGAACAGGGGAACAGAGACAAAATATCTCAGGGAACAAGGGAACGTAAACCATTTTAGGGATAAAAAAGCTGGGAACAAGTTCGGAATTAATTTCGGGAACAAGGGAACAAGAGTAAATTTTTAAAGGAAACAAGTGGACAAGGACCCTCCCCTGTATGGGAGGCCCTCATCAGAGATAAGAGAATTCTCCTGCTAAATTTCGATGGGCTGTAGCAGCCCCAAGATTGTCCTGTTACTTTATACCACCTTCCTACGTCAATTAATGAAATCCCTACCAGATGGTCAGGGGTATACCGAGTAACAGTAGACCGCGAGTAAGAAGTTTAAAAAGCGCTTTTTACAGTGTCAAAGGAGGCAAACAGACAAGTCTATCACTGGCCTACCAGCTAGTTTCAAGGAGAGCTACGACCCCCATCCACACTAAAGGCGGTGCTTAGCTCTGCAGTTTGTCGTGGAACTTCACTGTGTCGTAATGCCATCGTGAGACATGGTAACCTAAACACTGCGCAATGTAACACACCTCTCAACGGCCAATATCGCTGCCTGACAAGTTGCATAAACCGTTTCACAGATTACATTCGTGTGGTCTGCTTCTGGTGCACATTGACAAATAACGATTTCACCGTTCCCATGTATGCTAAATCGTGCAAAATCTCGTACAACAAGTGTCTCACAATGGCGGCCCCAGAAAACGGCGAATGAAATGTCCTCTTGCCTGCACACTAATGCAGATTATTTAGAGAAATGAGTTTTTGCGCTGAATGCATGTGAAACGTTCTGAAAACGCTAAAAGCATGGTGGAGCATGCTACTATTACTTGAGCCCGGGTCAAACTTTTCACAAACTTCGTCAGGATTTACTAGCAACTATTAGTGAACAACAAAACAAAACAGACCTGTTCGTGGCTCCGATAATGAAAACATTTTTCTTGACATTCATTCCATCCATTTCAGTAAGCACCTGGTTGATCACACGATCTGCTGCTCCGCCTGCAAAACAATTATGGAAAAATTGTTTTATCCGCAGTAAATTATGGTACGAATTGATTTGGGGCCTGGGGCCGGTTCTCGAAAGCCCCGAAAAGCAATTTGTAAACCAATGATCCGCTTTTTGTGAAAACTTGGTCTGTTAGGATTCTTTCAAGATAGGAAACAGCAAACCAACAGCAAATCTTCATGCCTTAAGGCGTCCTCCTTTTCAAGATACGGAGGGATTTCGGCTCCTGAAATACGCCCGAAAAGTTTCGGGTCTTTCGAGAAACAGTCCCTTTAGCCTGTTTCTCTCACGCTGCCCGGTCTTCGCAAACTGACGGCGAGAAACGAAACACGTCTTTTGCCATTTTTTTCTGTTGATGTTTGGAAAGCGAAGGGTGTCTAGAGCGGGTGCTTCACATCAACCTAACTGTCACACACTCTTCTTGTGATTTCAAGGATGACCAAATTTGCAATGCTGATACACAATCATCGAGGCCTGACAAGACCAGCAGTGCAGCGGTGGAAACGTCGCCATCCACGTTCCTACTGTGACAATCGTGAGACAATACGATGAGCTCGGCTATGAATCTGTTATGCTTGTGACGGTCAAATATACATTGTATAACAACAATGGGCAACCAACTTATTCAAGATGGCGGCGCCCGGGAAATTTTATAGTGAAAACAAGCGATTCTAAAATTCAGTTTTCTTTCCGATACAACCGCTTTCCTCGAATTTTTTTTCAAACAGATTTCATCGTTGACATTGTTTCCTATCTTTGAAAGCTATCTTTTTTTGTAGGTGAAGAGGTTCCCTTTAAAAATGATCCAAACTGGTCGGACACAGACCAGTTCGGTACTACAAGAGCAGCCGAGAACTTCAAGCCAGGACTAGCAAGAACAATCCCAGCTAGTGAGCAGAGCACGAAGTGAACCTTCAAAATTCTAACCCCTCGGCCAGGTGCTGCTTTTTTTATTAAAGTGGAACGAGTTTGACAACCGAAAACCCCTTGACGCCACTCACCTCCATCACCAACGTTTCCTCCTCTAGCTTTGGCGATGGAGTCCAACTCATCGAAGAACAGAACACAAGGAGCTGCACTGCGCGCCTACACATGGAAATAAGAGGCTTCTTTAGCATGTTTTTTTTTTTAAAATTAATTTCGTGTGTGGTTTTTTCCTTAACCTTTTTTCTTACAAAGACCTACTTTGTGACAATAGTGGCAATTTGTGACATCACTAAAAGAAAGCACGAGACAAAATTCTAAAGGCTTACCTTGTCAAAAACGTCTCTCACATTGGCCTCAGACTCACCAAACCACATGGTAAGAAGCTCCGGGCCTTTGATAGAGATGAAGTTGGCCTGGCACTCGTTTGCAATGGCTTTCGCAAGCAGTGTTTTACCGCAGCCCGGCGGACCATAGAACAAAACACCTTTGGAAGGCGTCATGCCAAACTTGAGGAACTTGTCTGGGTGTTCTACAGGGTACTGAACCAACTCCTGCAGTTCACGCTTGACATTCTCCAAACCACCAATGTCGTCCCACGTAGTTGTTGGTACCTCAACCACCGTCTCACGCAGAGCTGATGGATTGGAAACTCCCATGGCATACTGTTACAAATCAAAAATGGATGCATTCAGTACAAGGAGTGAAGCGGGCAAATTAAACAGTTGTTGTTGCATAATTATGTTTTTCCCTCGAGAACTACAATGGCTCAAGAGGGAATCTTGCAGGTGTGCTCCTGTATCTGCAGGCGCTTGGTTCGGGTTCAAATTCCGCTTTGATCAATGCACGACTAGATTTTGTCTTCAGTGGTCCCGAATTCAACTCCACGATGGTTCGCTTGCCTCCTCCCAGTAAGATTTCTTAACGCTGTTGTGTTTATTTGGATTTCTTTCTTTCTCTACATGGCCCCACAAGCGTCAATCTCAAATTAAATACCACCACGTTTAAGGCTCGGTTCAAACGTCGAACTTCACATCTGCCGAATACAATGCAAATGAGCGAGAACAACAAATTTTTCTGATTTGCATTAGATTCGACACGTGTGAAGTTCAACGTTAGAACCCGGCCTAAGCAAAGGTTCATTTACTTCTTGAAAATCATAGTGCACAGGATCACCAGGACTTTCCATTATCAAAAATACTACATAGAATATTTATTTGCAAGTCTGCAATCAACGGGAAGAAACGGGCAAATTAAACTTCCAAAATCACTGCAGATCTGGCAATTGATTTTCCAAAGCTGTGAGCCTGCACAAGCATGTACAGTACTGGCAGGAGATTGTGCTTTGGGGAGAGTTTTCTGAAAATTAGAAGCAACATAGGTATGTGGTTTGCTTTCAAACAATGTTAGGGACCTTTAGATCTGCGACGGCGGTATCAACGAAGACGTCATTTCAAATTGAAAGTCAATGTTTTTCAATCCATTCCGTGATTATTCCAGTTCGTTCAACGACTACAAACTATCTGATTTATTCAGAAAGTGAATCGGGGTGAAGATTGTTCAAACAAAAAAAGAACATAAAAATTTGCCATAGCAGAGCACTTGTGCTCTGGGATATAAGCTCCAGACTTAAATAAAGTTGTTATTATTATTAACACTTACCCTAAAGTTATCCATAGAAACAGCTAATGAATCCAGAACTTCAGCATCAATTTGTTCATCTTCCAAGTCAATTAAATCCATTTTCTCACGAATCTATGGAGAAAAACACGATAATAAAGTGTTTTTTAACTCCTTTCTTCCCCTTTGGGTCATTTCACCAATTTGACCTGATATTCGTTAGCATAATGCCAGTTTTCAAGGACTTTTTAAGAAACCGAGAATTTTTAGTTTTGAAATTCAAGGACTAACAAGGCGTGTGTGAACCCCGAGATTCGAAATAACTTCTGCAAAAAGTAAAATCTCACTTTACTTTTTGCACAATTTTTTCATTCGTTGCTAGAGTTATCTTTCCAATAATTGTACGGCTTAAACAATCCATCAAAGCAGGTTTTACAATTGAAATACCTTCAAGGAAAAAAGATAGCATCAGTGTTATACAAAAGGTACATGGAGGGAGGAACAATATCCTAGCAGCTGGAACAACCTGAGAATCTTATAATCCTAGTACCATAATTGTGTGTTCTGTATGCAGTTAAAATGAAGTGAAAGTTACAATCTACTTGACACTTGCCTGTTGAAGAGCAGCCTCTGAACAAAGTGAAGCAACATCTGAACCAACATAACCGTGTGTTTCAGCAGCAATCTAGATAATATAAATCCATAATATAAATCAAATCGATGCATAGAGATGCATAGATAAAAGCGACCATGGATATGTAAGTAAGAACACAAAGTCAAGGACGGAATGAAATCAGAATTCTTTTAAGCCTGCAAAGCCCAAAATGCCAATGGAACGTACCTGTTCAAGATCAACATCATCTCCTAATTTCATGTTCTTTGTGTGGATCCGTAAGATCTCTAGACGACCTGTAGCATCAGGTATTCCAATGTCTACCTCCCTGTCAAAACGACCTGGAGAAAAAAAA
>BLFK01000767.1:45712-57873 GCA_014634185.1 Astreopora myriophthalma | reverse complement strand
GGGGGGGGGGGAGACCCGGTTGAGTTTAAGGTACAGAGTCAAAATTAAATGCTTTCAAGCGATGTACATCAACCGAAGTGAAGCGTTTTCCCTTACAGACTGCCTTGACACTACAACAACATAGCTCAAGCACTGTAAAGCACGAATTATCATCACTCCCCATCCCAGGCCTTCATGGCCATAGTTTCGTTCAAGTTATAAAATCATAGTATCGTAGTTACTGTACTCAAGGGCAATTTAATCTTGACGTTCGGTAAAAGATTTGTTTAGTCCAATTACTTTCTTTTGTTTTGCTTATTTCTTACCTACTGTATTTCTTGTTAATTTCAGATACCACCATTCACAGCTCTAAGCTGTTTCACGAGTACAAGAAATTTTTATGATCGTACGATGCATTTATGTTTTGTCTGCACTGCACATAAAGAAGCTCATACAATGGAAGATCAAGTTATACGTTGAATTAAGATCTCACCAAATCTACGTAGGGCTGGATCAACACTGTTGGGTCTGTTGGTTGCAGCCATTACAATGACGTGAGACCTCTGCTTCAAGCCATCCATAAGAGTCAAAAGTTGCGAGACAATTCTCCGTTCTACTTCGCCATGAGTCTGGAAAGGACCCACTCCATTAATAAATTACTAATTATTAATTAACACATTACAATGTTTGACAACTGAAGGCAATAAAACTGCTAAAAATAACATAACATCCACAGAGCAGTCTTAATTTAACAATTACTACTGACATGGACAACTAAAATCATGCAGATATGATTTCTCACTTTATCTCTCTTTGGAGCAATTGCATCAATTTCGTCAATGAAAATGATAGCTGGAGAGTTTTTCTCTGCCTCCTCAAAAGCTGTTTAAAGCAAAAAGAAACACCATTCATCAGAAACATTCAGCCATAACATATGGATGTGTGATTTCTTCCACCCAAAAATCGTTTCGAAAAAAAATCGTTACCCTTTCGAAGGTTACTTTCCGATTCTCCAGCCAGTTTGCTCATAATCTCTGGACCTGAAAAGACAATAAACAAAACTCAATCAATCAGCAAGTAAAGGCCATGACAAACTAAATTCCTCACAAAAAAGCCAAAGGGGAAAAAATTCAGAAAGCAGAGCTTAAGTCAAAGAAATATTACTCCAAAACATGCTTTGTACTTATATAGCCCACTTGAATTAGTCTGATGCAAGACAACGGACAAAAACAATAAATCGGGACAAAACTCACCATTTATAAGGAAGAAAAATGCACCAGTTTCATTGGCAACTGCCCTATAATTTGAAATATTGACAAGTTTTACATTACAGCAGTTTTAGATTAATTTTTTGCATGGTCCTTGCAATTAATATGGAAGATGTGCAGGGAATTACTGGAGTAACATGCAGAGCCTTTTGCATTGAGCATTCAAAAATGAAAAATCCCATACACACTATTGTTTACTAAATGAGTAAGACGCTTTGCTTGGACTAAAAATTGTAACCCACCCTGAACCAATCTTCATCAACATAAACTTGACACAAACTTACCGTGCCATAAGAGTTTTTCCCGTTCCTGGGGGGCCATACAGAAGGATTCCGCGGGGTGGCTACGAGAATACAGTTTGGTTAACAGTTTTGTAATGAATGGAATTCAAAGCAGCTCTGAGCTTTGCCAATACCAAAATCAATTAACTCTTACCTTCACACCAATGGCTCTGAATAGCTGAGGATGCCGAAGTGGTAGCTCAACCATCTAAAGAAAATGGCAACAACAACAACAAAACACAGTCAGCACAGTAAACAGTGCACAGCACTCAAGACCAAATTGGACCTTACAGGTAAACATTGCAAAAAAGCACACCTCCTTGATCTGTGCAAGTTGTTTTCTGCAGCCTCCAATGTCATCGTAACCAACTTCATTTAGTGATTCTTCTTCCTCCTGAAGCAAAGAATAATAAACTTACAATTTTAAAACAATATTTAACAGAACTTTGACTGACAAAGTGAGACACAGTAAGGCTGTTGAATTGCACACTACAGGGCTCAAAGTTAACGACCAACTGGTCGCACATGCAACTCGAGTTTTGGTTGTGCGCGTAAAAAATCATGTGTGATTGCACTCCTTACCTGGTAGCACAAGTGCTCCCAAAGCCAAAAATAAACTTTGAGCCCTACACATGAGGAGAGAGCTGAGAAATATGCCTCATGAGGCAGTTACACTGTAGCTCAGGCATTTCCTCTCCTGTGGAGAATTCTTAGTGAGACATTTCCATCCAGATGGTTAAGTGCCCCTGGCATGGTCAGCCTCTCCATCACAAAACTAGCCAACACGACCACAGTAGATGCCAAAATGAAACTCGTAAGCTATAAAACAAACCTCTCTCTTGACAGGCTCTCCTTCACAATGAATAACTGTATCAGGTGCCACTATGCAGTATGGAGTTGGATCAGTCTCAATGACTTTGAATTCAACAGCTCTCATGCCTCCACGCACCAGAAACATGTCACCTAAAATAAGCAATGTCTCTACATCAAACCAAGGATAACAACAAGACAACAAAGCATACTATTGAAGACTGTACAGTGATGGTGCAAAGTTTCTGCACCATTGCTAACTTTTACATTTCATGGAATTTTGAGTCTTTATTTCATTCTCAATAATTTGATTTCTTTTGAACATTTTTGTACACATTCATTCAAGCTGGTGCTTAGAAGGTACTCCAGTGAAAGGAACATTCATTTGAGGCCCATTTGGTACATGATGACTTATATTTATAGGCCTCTTAAATCCACCACAACACATTACACCAAAGCCTAGGATAAGTTTTCCTTCTGTCAACTGCAGTAAATGAAAGAAGAAAACAATAAAGGCTTAGGAATTTTACCTTTTCTGATGGGTCTGTACGCTTCCAAGAAATAGGGCTTCAAGTATACATCAAACAAATTGCTGTTGAGACATTTTATACAAACACCATCAGTCATGAGAAATCTCCGCTAGTTGTTGCAATGAGTAAAAAGCTCCCAAGAAAAGAAAGATACAACATACCCTGTCAACCCTTCAACAGTGTCATCAATTGGCAATACGTGAATCCTTTTACCATACTTGACATCAGGACAAGCCTGCACACTGTGGTTAAACAAACAGAAGTAAGCAAACAGTCCAAGCAAACTTTACACACAACTGCACATAATATTAACTAAAGGCAAACAGAAACAACTGATTATATTATTGGAAATTGGGACAAGTAGAACCGGTCTATTGCTGTAACTTATATAGACAGGCCCTCAGAAATGTTAAGGGAGTTCTCAAGCTGCGCAATTTTTCAATTATCCTTGGCACAAAGGAGCCAAAGACCGCATACCTGACAATGTCAGCAAGCCTCACACGAAGGTTCCTCCTCACGACACGGTTCATACGGATTTTATCATCAGAAATTGAATCATCCGACAACACAATGCAGACCTGAAAAAAAGCATTTTTCATGTTTCACTGGTTTGTCTATAATAATGGTTTTGGAAGTGAGTATCAAAGTGATTGAAAGTGGTGAAGAAATTTATCCCATAAGACCAGTCCAACAACATGATCCTTAATTAAATTCTAATAGTATGTAGGAATTGCATTCCTCCCCACTTTGAGAGAACAACAATTCTTTAACACTGCAAACTCCCAGGCTGTTTCCTTGTGTACTTCTCTATTAATTTCTTTGGCAAAAAAAAAAATTAAGACTAGGGGTGCTTTCCATTTGATAGAACTGACCCACCATGCCAAAGTCATGTGTTCTCTGCATGATTGTCAAACTGGCTTAATTCACTTTTGATAAGAAAAGTAAATTTTTAACAAGAAACAGCAACAGTCCATAGCTGATTGTCCAGACTTGGGTATGCACAGCATTCCCCAAATGAGCCATAAGGGCATATTCAAAAGCCGGCACCATAAGGGTGACTTCACTTTTAACTTTTAAAGGACATTTTTCATCATCTTTGATTTGTTATGACACCAAACAAAGTTTTGCCTCAAATCTGACAGATGCTTCATTCTGGAGAATCACCTTAATGGCAGTTACAACTTTATCCATTATTTGCATGTAACTCTAGCCAATCAACATCTGACACAAATGGACTGGTGTCAGATGCGGATGATTTGATTGTCAGCAACGACAGTTTTTTCAGCGAAACAGAGATGGTATTCACATATAATCTAGCTACTGGCATCGTTACGTTTCAAAGACAAAACCCCAGAAAGTATTACTCAATCGTTTCGTATTTATGGGAGATTACGTAAGTGCAAACGTTGCAAATTTTCTACTATTTACAAAGCGTTTATACTAAAATCGACAGTTCTAAAGAATATGCTGAATCACCGTAAACTTACCGTATCTCGTCTCTTTTTCCCTTTTATAAGCACTGTATCGCCACGGAAGAGCTGTAATTCTTCCATTTTCGCCTGTGAACGCAATGTGAAACAGAAAGTGAAAATGCAGCGACGGTAGTACATTTCACTATATCGGAACTCAACAAAAACGACATCACAAAAATGTTTTATGTACCAACCTGAGACATCGAAACGACGGAATTGTCATCGTTTATAGCCTCTTCCACTAACAAACGGTTTGGTTTTGCCTTGTTCTTTAGGATAGCGGTTGCAAGTTCGTCCCTGTAAAAGAAAGAAGTTAACAGGAAGTTGAGACCACGTTTTAAACCATTCAGTTTCCATAAACTTCCAGGGCCACGAAGAATGAAATCAAATAAAAATGGAGAGAGGAGAAGTACGCGCGTTTCATTATGAGGGAGTGTGATTATCTTAGCAATATGCCAAGTAAAAATACTATCAACTATTAAAGAGATCCTCAAGCCGACCCAAGCCTAATTCTTTCAATGATTCAAGAGATCACGATGCACTATATGGATACAGTTTTCCTCAACCTGCGGTGGACAAGATTTCGACGAAATTTCCTTTAACAGTTCTAACCCATGTCAGAACATTATTCTCCCAAAAGGCAAGAGAAAGCATTGTAGAAGTCTGAAGATGTATACTCACTGATGTGCCATCACTTTTACCCTAAAAACGATGTGTGATCCCGGCGAATATTTTTTCTTTGACTGCCTGACTGCTGACTAACTGCACCACTGCGCACGTGCGCAAAGATGACGTTTCTTGTACCCAGTCGTTTCGCCTTTTACTCTGCACGCTCGTTTCCAATTTTTCCGAAGAGGAAGAATTCAATATGGTGTACAGAAAGGTCTACCGAAAGTGGATTTGTTACCGTTGAGATCAATTCGGTTTTGGAGCTCTTATAAAGGTGAGTTGCAATGATTGATCGAGGTATTCTTTCTCCAGGAACGTACAAAGCTAGATCGCCGCTTATGATCATCTTATGTGGATTTAAAAATCAAAAGAAGCAATTCTTTCTGGAATCTGTATTTCTTTGAATGTTGTTGATGTGCTGGCCGGGTAATTACGAAGTGTCTAGTTATCTGGCAGCCGGATGGCGCTTTTGAAGCCCCAACTAAAAGATAAAACATTTTTGTCCAACATCGTGAGCAAGGCTTGACTTGGCTCAACTTGGAAACATTGTTGCAGACACAAGTGTTTCCCAGTTTGGCTGTGTAGGAAACGTTGTTGCAAACTCAAATCTTGCCTCCCGGATGCAAATGTTTTGCAGTTTAGCCACTTGCGAAACAACCCCAACGAAACATTTTTTCTGCAACAATGTTTCCAATTTTAGCCAGGTCTTAACAATTAATTCGTAGCTTGTTTGATTCAGTCACTATTATGCGTCATGTGAACATAATTATTTTTCTATAAAGGGTGATGATGTCTAAATAAAGATTTCTACTTTACTTTTTACCAGCAATTTTCCTTGCATTTTTTGGTCAAAAATTATTTAAAGATAAAATGGAAGAGAATAAACAAAGAGAGATGATTAATGCAGAACTCATAAGCCAAAAGGAACATAATACAGAAGACAATTTGATGAATTTTGATGACGAAGAGTGTGGCAATGGAGGTGGTGAAGAGGACAGACAAAATAATGGCAACAGCTTGCCCATACAGCCAAGTGGTTTTGCAGAGAGCCTATCCACAAGTTCAGAGAGTATGGAAAGTGAAAGTTTGAGAAGCAGGGTTCCACGAGTGAACTGCCAAGAACATCTTGTAAGTGTGTTCCTTCTGTGTAGTGATTTTGAATTCCATTTTTTAATCAACATCATGTTGTACATGTTCAGTGTTTTATTATTATTATTATTATTATTATTATTATTATTTACCTACCAGTACATGCAGCTCAGTATCGTTATTTACAATTAAAGCTTGTATCTATTTGCAGATTTTGTGTTTGGATTTATCCCCAGAGATGAAATCAATGTCGTTTCAGTGCAAGAGTGTTTCAGAGAGGTATAATTTGATTAATATTTTATCTTTCTCCAGTTGCTATTCATAATTTTCATCAAAATATTTCAATGCTTGTGTTTAAGCTGTTATCACAAAAGTCCATTTTACAGTTGCATTGCCATTCACATAGCATTTTACAGTTGCATTGCCATTCACATAGCATTTGAATGCAAGTGAGACTTGAGTTGATAAGGGGCACGATTCATTCAGCCAAAATTCTGAGGTTTAGTTTTAGTTTGTTGAATAGAACATTTGGTATTTTCAACTTGAGTGAATCATTCACATTCGATGGTAGCTCAGGATGAATTTCCAGGAAACCAAGGAGCTTCCCTCAGGTAGAGATGTTACACTTCTTTGGTCTTATTGTAGAATGGTAAATGGTAAAGTTCCACTATTTAACACTAGTAGTTCTGTCAGCTCTGAGGCTGGTATCAATGGAAGCCATCAGTGGATTGTGCACCCTTTTACTTCCCTCCCTTGATCAATATGCTGTTTTACGGGTAGTTAAAGCTATAGCAACACGGACCAGAGGAAAGTCCAAAGATCAGACATCAAAATCACCAAGGACCTCTAGTTCTGAGAGCTGCACACTTACACGACCTGAGCTACGTCTACTCCTGGCACAGGCTCCCCAAGCTCACTTGAAGACTATTCATGTTACACAAACAGATGTAAAATCTTTATTGAGGGTACTAGCCTTACGATATGACAGGATTACTTAATGAAATTAAATACAGTGTGTACATAATGATATGGAAATTTACAAAAGCCAATGACACTATAATGATATTTTCTTGTGAAGGCCTTTTTCTAATCCCTACATCTTCTGTTTAACAGTTTCTGTTTAACATCTCTCTGTTTTGTTTCATATTTTTAGGACAATCTTTCAGTTGGTACAAAGGGCAATACAAATCTTTGTAAAAACGAAGTCTAAAATGAATCCACATCACCAGTTTTCGATCATGGTGTTGGATGACAAGGCATCATGGGTAAGGTCATGAGATTGACATGCCAACTTTGACAGGCTTGGTTCAAACAAAGATAAAGTCAAATGAATAAAATTATTATCATGGGAATTACAGCAGAGTGCCAGTGATTCCTAGCTCTACCCTTAAGGGGGCAAAGTGTGATGTATTGATTGAATAGATCAGTTTAAATTTGTATTATCGGTGGACTGGAACTATTGTGCAATTGAGGCTCCGGCAGGAGGATCTTTCACGTGCAAAGGTTAATTTGTAATGATAAAAATTGTACCCCACATGTGCAGTAGTTATCTAGTGGCCTTGATGAACTTTGAATGAAACTACTTTTCTTTTATGTGTTAAAACTACATCGCTACCAGAAAACTACCTTTGATCGCAGGTCAGGATTAGAATGATAACCCAGGGGTGAAATAGATTTCTGTGCCTGCATTAATGACAATCTTCACTAAAATGCCTAACCCAAACTCTGACCACTGGTCACTGAATCTACTTCACCCTTAGTCCCTTAGTTAAGGCTTTTTTTCGACTTTTTATCTACTGCTGTGACGTCAGAAAACTTCCTGAAAACAATGAATCCTAATGTAGTTTATATGTTGAAATTTCTCCCAACAACAAATCCTTGAATCTCATTCGCGATGGGCTGCTTCAAAGAGTGGAAGAAAAGAGCAAGAACCATTCATTTTATTGGACTAAAGGAGGTTCTATATCCATGAGCCCCATCTTTTCATACATACATATACCACTCCACTTCTTTCTTTATCGAACAAATATTATGACATGCAAAGGTGACTGTCGCCTTCTAACGTTAAGGCTTCTTCTGCTGGCAGTACAAGCACTTTACCAATGATGTGGAAGTTATCTGCAGTACTTTGAACCGTCTCAGCCCTGAGGACAAGATCTTTTCCGAAGAATTTCGTATCCTTTGCAACAATGTTCCTCAGTCCCACTACGTTCTGACCTCATTTCTGATATTCAAGGTTTTAAGGCATTCTCTTACCGCGAGAGTAGAGGCTATCTGTTGTTCGATGGTGAGGCTCACCATTGAACAACAGGTAGCCTCTACTCTCGCGGATTTCCGGTTCAACGACACGCACAAGGCACAAGTAAAATAAATGATATATGATTTTTGTATAGTTTTAACTCGAAAAAAAAAAACATAACTGCCGTGACATAACTCCTTCAAGTAGAGCGTAGGTTGAAGCGTCAGTTGAAGGTAGCGCTGGAGCCTAAATTTGGGGCAGTACAAATTATGTCAAAGCAAATTACTCGTTTTTTTTTAAGAGAGGAAAAGAACCTCGAGAATAACGTCTCGGCGCAGAGAATAGAACTAACATTAGCCCGCATATGACGCTGCGGGTGGAAGGGGAATATTCTCAACACTACGCTAACCCTGCTCCTCCACAAGCAACATACCCCAAGTGTCTAATGTCCGGCAGCTGCAAAGGACTTTTAGAATACTTTGTGTCCGGCAGGCAGAACTTATCCCAATTTCCTGTAAATCTGTTCGGTATAATCGTTTACGTTTTACTATCTTTGTTTGGATCGCCGAGTTTACCATTTTGTAGTGCCCATCTCTCGGATATGCGCGATTAACTGATGCGACTGAATATACCAGTCTTACAAGAACAGGCACGTTTACATGTATGCGCAATTGATTGATTGATTGATTGACTGACTGACTGACTGACTGACTGACTGGTTGGTTGATTGAATGATTGACAGATAACTCAGGCTACACAAACTAAACAGTGTCTCCTAGTCCTAGCCCTTTCAACTATCCAAAAATTTGAAATGGGGAAAATTTGAGACCGGCAGTAAGTGAGTACATGAAAAATCCTGTCCGGCTGCTGGACATCTAAACACTTCGTAAAAAGTAAGACATAAGTTAATGATATATTACCCTTAACTTTGGTGTTAGACGTGTGCGAGCTTTTTGAGGCTGTGTAAGTATTATTTAAATGTCAGTCTTACAAGTGCCACATTTTACTCAAAGAGGAAAGCGTTATTTCCAGCGGGCAAACATGGAGTTATCACAGGAAATGGAACGGAAATTAGTAGAACGTTTGAAGCGGGAAACACGTGCAATGAAGAGAGACTAACCCCGCAAATGTATTCAGTGGAACACGAGTTATTTGCCTGGAAGCAGGTGGGGAACAGCCATTTGCAAAGTACTGGGATGCTCTGTAGAGAATTTCAGTGAGACCCCTTGGGTGTGGTCAAAGCTTCACGCAAAAGCAGCGAAAATGGCATGGGTCCAAAGTCAGCTTTTCTTAAAAATAATGATATGATGGAAACAATTTTTGAAATTGATGTCGTTTGGGCCACCAACATCTCTTTGTCTGCAGCCAGCCACAGCGATCTCTGAGTGGCTGAAAATATTATCGTTTTACTTTGAAAACCATAAGCTATACGTAGAGAATGCCTGTTCCTTTCAGGTAACCTTCCCCGGGATCATCTCATGAAGTGTAACATTTTTTAGTGGAGTTCTTTGGCATACATTGATAGACCGTTAATCCTAAATGTGTCTTTCTTGCAGAAAGGAAACCGTATCGTTACCAGAAGTGGAAGATATCTTGCTGCCCCCTCCATACATTGTTCGGCTCATTTTGGTGTATGGACGCTCGCAGTGCATGCCTCAAGTCTCTCCAGAAGCCAAACAGGTTGTCTGTCTTCATTCCCTCCCTGCTGCTACATGTGCGTGTTGTAGACCGCGAGCGGGCCTTCATATTCGAGTGAACGCGCGGCTGGCGAGTGGCGGACACGCATGCAAGCGTGCCACAGGACACAAAGAGAGTGCTGCTTGTATAAAAAAATAGCTTTTATTTGCAAGGTCGTTCTCAAAGTGCATTTTGGGCGAGATTTGTCGCCATAAAACTCGCCGGCTTTTTTTCCGGCGATGTTGCAATTCATTTCCTTCACTTAAAACAACAACAACAACAAACAAACAAACAAAAATCAGTATTCCAACGCATAAACTTTTATTTGTTGTAAGAGAGAAAGTTCCCTTTAAACATGAGAGGCCCCTTACACGGAGTGGCTATTACAAATCAATATTCTCATTTATTTACTACGGAAGTTCAACGACCGCTCGTTCGTTCGTTCGTTCGTGCGTTCGCTCGTTGGTTTACTTGTATACAGCTGTTTCGAGAAAGGTTGTCCAACTGACAAGTATCAAAGCGTATGCAACAGTGCCGAGAGCTATTATGGATAGTGGTCTGTATGGCGTGCTTAATGCAAAGTCGGAGTGACGTAATGGCGAAGAGACTTCTTGAACGTTAGTCTACACGGTAGGAGTGGCCATTTTGTTTTCGTGGCATCTCCAATTCTGGGTTTTTATTAAAATTGACTGAATTTGTCCCACACTGCCCTTCGGCAATGTCGCGTGTGCTTGTACACTTCTTTTGGCCAACCTTTCTCGAAACAACTGTATTTATTCGTTTCCCAAACAGTATTAATTTTTCAATATAAAAGGAGCAGTCGTATCATATCAAAAGTTATTCTTAATGCATAGATGATATAGTGACCAGCAGGAGCCCATTACCTTGGTAAAACCCGTGACGGTCAACATGCGTGACGGTCAAAATGTGACAACCATTACGGAAGCGTCACGGATCTGTCACGTGGCTGTCAACGTCAAGCGAATTTACTAGTCATAGGTTTTTAAAGCGAATTTGGCCTTCATCCGTCACGGATTATCACTACGGATGTTCGACCGTCACGTGTTTTACCAACCTCCAAATACAGAGTAAGCAATACATGCAAAAAAATAAGAAACAAACAATACAAGAAGAGGAAAAAAATTAGACTACACTGTTAGAAGACTAATTTTTTACAGGAAAATCTTCAAGAAGCCTATCTCATTGACTTCGTTTTGGTATTGTTTTTCGCAGATATTGTCTTCACTGCTGGAGTCTCCATATTTCTTCCTCGATGTTTTGTACGTTCATGAGCTGCCATCGGAGCTGAACCTTTGCAAAGTGAGAGACGAGGGTTGCGTTTCTTTTTGTGTTGATGTTTTATTCGCTTAAACCGTATACACACGATGCTAGAATGAAAATCGTGGAATGATCATTCTAGCATTAACATTTCACCTCGGCAGTTCATATAAATAAGAAGTCGGCCCAAATTTTTTCAAGATGACCTAAATGCAATCCGTTTTGATCTTGTCCTTTTCTTCCCATCCATGCACTTCTTTGGCTTTGTTGTATTTCTTTTATGTTGTTCTATAGTTTGAAGTGGTTATTGTAATGTTTTATTTCCGGTCACTTTATGAACATCTAATGTGTCATGAAATTGTCAAAAATTGCGTGGCATAGCCCCTGAAGTTGTGTACTTCATTTCGATGATCATTCTGCATTAGCATATTTGTGGTCACTGTGGCGTGAAACCCGGGACACTTTTCGTTTCACCCAGATGGTGGGTACACAATGCTCTTTTGGCCAACTTACCGCACATCAACTCAACTGGTATCAAATGTCACCTTACCCTTCAACTGGGTATGTCCCTTGAATGCGCCTGAACGCATCGTGTTTTTGATGATTTTAGGAAATCTACGATAAATTTTGCGACATGGACGAAGAGGAAGAGGGTTACATGTTGGAGGTGTCACGCAGCACAACTCGTCTGTTCGACCACATGGCTGCGTTACTTGCACATCCGTTACAACGGCCTAAACAGCGTGACACATTCTACAAACTAACGCCAAGAGGAGATGAAGAGTCGATTTTGTGACATCTCTTTTATCTCCTCCATCTTTGTCACACAACGGCCTTCTCATTCCACCAAGACGGACGCCATGTGTAAG
>BLFK01000767.1:30741-39263 GCA_014634185.1 Astreopora myriophthalma | reverse complement strand
GCAACAGTCAATAAAGAAGTCCAGACCACCAATGGCAGTTTTAAAGCTTTGAATTGCGGGCAAAGCCCTGATGGAATCAGTTAATGAATTCCAAAGCTTACTACCACTATACGTCAATGAGGCATGCTGAAGGTGAAAACCTCACTAATAAAAGTCAATTCAGATCGGTCTGAAAATGAGATGCCCAACAAGGAGTGCAATGTGGTCATGAGGTAACTTGATTGGAAAACAATTGTGATTTCGCTCGTAATACACGATGCAATTTCTTTGCCATTCAAAGCCAAGTCTCAGTTGATTTGCGCCCAGTTTTAAATCAAGTCATACAAACCCTTGCAAACTTATAATGTGATTGGGATCTGGTATCCAACTGCTTGTGCAAGGAACCACAAGCAACCTACTGTAGATGTGATGTTTGTTTGGTCCATTCAGCTGGACCATGGATAGCATGGTTTCCTTTATATATCTATCTGGCCCCCAAAACCCATCTGCACTAGTACTCCACTGAGACAGTAGCATGGAGTGGGTTTGGTTAAGCACATCAGCTATTAGTCCAGAGTTGATTCTCTGAACCATCACTTGTGTTAATACTATATTATCATTAATAATAACAATATTATAAGTGGAAGAGGCACTAAGCATTCCTTCATTGTACCCTTCTCTGACAGGCTTTGAATATTAGTTTCCAGTTGTCTCATCACATACAGCAAGAATTATCTCAACTTCTCAAGGCTACTGAAAGCAATCTTTCAATGCATTGATATCACAGGTTGGTTTTTCAAGATATTAAATGGCAATTATTATATCTCAACTAGAGCCTTGAGGCTATATACACACACCAACAAATTAGGGGGCTGTTTCTCAAAAGTCCTGAAAAGCAATTTGCGATACTGTGATAACAAATAATGATACTGATTCTGATAATTATAATAATGATATTGATGATGATATTGACAGTGATAGTGATATGTGTTACTGATAACGATGTTGATAATGATAATGATATTGATATTATTAATACTGAATACATAATTGACCACTCCCATTAGGGGTTTTTTAGGGACAATGAAAGAAACAATAGAAATGGACATAACATACTTAATTATAAGGATCCCAAATGGTGGGAGGCAAATCAGTTACTTATTTACAAGTACAGCCAAGGAGTTGAACCAGGAGCTAGTTAGTTCATTTCTAGCAAGTGGTACTTGAACCACAGCCACTTCTCCTCGTCCTTGTCCTCGTCCTCCTCCTCGTCCTCCTGCTCCTCGTCCTCCTCGTCCTCGTCCTCGTCCTCGTCCTCCTCGTCCTCCTCGTCCTCCTCGTCCTCCTCCTCCTCGTCCTCCTCCTCCTTGTCCTCCTCCTCGTCCTCCTCCTCCTCGTCCTCCTAGTCCTCCTCGTCCTCCTCCTCGTCCTCCTCCTCCTCGTCCTCCTCCTCCTGATCCTCCTCGTCCTCCTCCTCCTCGTCCTCCTCCTCCTCGTCCTCCTCCTTGTCCTCCTTGTCCTCTTCCTCCTCTTCCTCCTCTTCCTCCTCCTCCTCCTCCTACTACTCCTACTCCTCATGCACAAAGTCCAGGACCCAGTGGTATCCAACTTCACATCTATTATCTGCCTTCCAGTCATGTGGAACCTTCTGATAGGAAGGCTGGCTGAGGAGAAGTATGAACATCTTGAAAGAAGGAACCTCCCACAAGAGGAAAAGAACGGGTGCCATAAACTTTCTACAGGAACAAAATATCACCTGCTGATTGACAAGATGGTGTTAAACAACTGCAAGAGAAGACACTTAACTCTGGGTGGTGTGGCTTTATTTTGAAAAGGCTTTTGACATCGTGTTCTGTTCATGGATAGTAAATTAAGGTGTGTGGTTATGTTTTGAGCTGCCAGAAATGTGGTTGAGTTTTTATAGAGCAGCATGGAAGTGTGGAGGACAGAGCAAACAGCAGGAAATGATTTTTTCTTGGGGAAGTTTACATGAGGGAGTTTTTCAAGGTGACAGACACCACTATTGTTCGTACTGTCTCTGGTCCTACTAACTATTCTATTATAGAAGATTAAGGCTGGTTATGACCTGGGGGAGGGGAATGGAGTCATCAATCATCTCTTCTTTATTGATGATCTTGATATCTATGGGAGGAATGAAAACAAGGTTGACACACATGTGCAGTCAGTTGGAGTTGTAAGCGGTAATGTGAGGATGGAGTTTGGAATCACCAAGTGTGCCAATCTCATCATAAAAAGAGGTAGCGTATAAGATCTCATGGCATCTTTTCCCCCAATAGCAAGGTAATCTTAGCATTAGGCGGAGACCATGGAAATTCGCTACAGATACTGTACCGGGGGGGTTCTTAAAGCAGATGATACAAAACATAGGAATTCACATCATTTCATACAATGTTCAACAAATCTACTACGATATGGTGTAGCTCGTTGTGGCACCTGATAACAAACACCACGCTTGCAAACCAAGGCATGGTCTGTATCCAGAAAATCCCCACATGCATACTGAAGACATGTCCAGAATTTCCCAGTGGGATCTCTGAATTCTGCACGTGCTCTGGCCTCCCATGCAGACAATAATCATTCTGTTTACTTGCAATCAGTCGCTTTGTTCTTATCACAGTCACATCTTGAGGTTCAGGCTCTTGCAACAAATGCTCTACAGCACGTCCTTTCATGGGAACAGATAAGCCCAACAAATTGACCTGCTCTCAGCAGGTTGAATCAGTGAATTTTTTCAGCCCTTTTGAGGGGACAAATGCCTTGGTAAGTGTGAAGATCATTTCTTCATTTCGGCTAAGAAATTAGTGTTTATGCACGGGCGTGTGCCTGCCAAAATAAAGAAAATTCGTCCCATTTGGCTCGAACAGTTTTTATCAATAACTTTTGTCATTAACTGCTGTCAAACTAAAAAGTCAAAGGGGTAACATATTAAAGAAAATAGAGAGAAAAAATAAAGAAAAACAAAGAAAACAAAACTTACTCCTTTCCAGGTACTAAAACTGTGGACCGCATGGTCAAAACTAAGCTATAGATTAACGCGCAAGCGCAAGAAATTGAATGTAACGAAATTGCGTGACAAACTTAACAACAGAGCGGCGCACTGAGGCCACTACAGTTTGCATACTGCAGGAACAGAGTTCAATTCCCTGAAGATTAGTTTAGGGCAGCAACATGGCCACTGTTTATTCCTTTAAGGGCTACCGTCACATCATGACGTGATATGACGTTATTCTATTGTTCAGGTCTCATATGGAAATTTACCCAGCAAATCAAATGAACAGATAACTGTTTCCTCAGGTTGAGATGGAGAGGGGGTTGGGACTGACCAGAAAAGCACACTTTGCGTGACCACCTTCATACGAGGCATCTACATCATAAAGAGCTCTTTTCTCAAAAGTGTCAAACGTTTGTGGCAAATTCCAGCTGCCACAAATTTCCTCTGCACCTTCGAAAGCGGGATGTCTCATGGCACAAAACCTTGCAATTACTTTGTTGAAAGACCAGCTTTTCAGATTAAATGATTCCTATAAGGAGGAGGAGAAGTAGTAGTAGTAGTAGTAGTAGTAGTAGTAGTAGTAGTAGTAGTAGTAGTAGTAGTAGAAGCCGAAGAAGAAGAGGAAGAAGAAGGAGGAGAAGAAGAAGGAGGAGGAAGAGGAAGAAGAAGAAGAAGAAGAAGAGGAGGAAGAGGAGGAGGAAGAAGAGGAGGAAGAGGAAGAAGAAGAAGAAGAGGAGGAAGAGGAGGAGGAAGAAGAGGAAGAGGGGAAGGGGAAGAAGAGGAAGGGGAAGAAGAGGTAGAGGAAGAAGAGGTAGAGGAAGAAGAGGTAGAGGTAGTAATGGTAGAAGAAGTAGAAGTTGAAGAAGTAGAAGAAGTAGAAGTGGAAGTAGAATAAGTAGAAGTAGGAGAAGTAGTAGTAGAAGCAAAGGAAGAAAAAGGAAGAAGAAGATCTTCCGGGATAAATCGTATTTTATCAACAGAATTGTCATCATTATTGTTAAAATGTTGTTTTCTTGTTATTGTTGATATTGATAATGATGTTATTGTTATTGTTATCATCATTAGGACGGAAGAAGCATTATCGCATGATCTTATCGCTTTAAAGCGATGAAAATGTTACGATTCAAATAAGTAAAAGTTTTAGGAAGACAGTTTTGCTACTGCTACTATAAAACTATTAAGTTATTAAATCGGAGTGATAGCACAGAGAGTGGGCCAACAGAACTTTGGGTTTCGTTAACGTGCAAAATAATGTTTGTCATCATATCTTAGGTGTTCCTTGATGAGAAGCATTGCTGTGGAATAACCGTTGCTGAAAAAAAGATTTACATGGCGTCATCAGAATGTAGGTACTGCGGAAAACGTTTTAAAAGAAACCACGTTCCTGCAGGACACTTAAGATTAGAGTGTAAAGGAAAGCCGTTCAGTTGTAACCGATGTGGGACATATTTTACCCGTTCGGATGCACTTGCTAGGCATAAGAGAGCTATTCACAAAAATGAGAAGTTCAAGTGCAAAAAGATTTTCATAGGGCACAGCCAAGCAAACTCTCGCCGGCAACATCAGAGAACTCACACGGGTGAAAAGCATGGAAAAGTCAACGAAAAAACGCGTAGCAATGCACGTCAGGAGAAAAAGCTGAATAGATGGAAGCATTGCAGTAAGTGTTTCAACAGGGCATCGAATTGTAATTGTTACGAAAAGTGTCGCACAGAAGAGACAACTCGTCAATGCGAACAGTGCGGCAAACGTGTGCACAAGTCGAATATTGCGCGTCATAGAAGGATTGTACACAAAGCAGAGAAAGGTTTTAAGGGGCTGCCTGGGGGGAAAGGATTTACAGATGTTCGAAGGAGGACGCAGCGCGAAAACCAGGACGCAGGGAAAGGGCGACCAGACGAGGAACGACGACGTTTGAAATGCAAGCAATGTGGGCGATGTCATAAGGGTGAGCACCGTTGCGAACCAGCGCAAATAGTACACTCACGGAAACGACCCCGTATATGTGAATATTGTGGAAAGCACCTAAGCTCATCCTCAAGCTTAGAAAGGCACATTCGCATTCACACAGGTGAAAAACCATATAAGTGCAGTTACTGTGGCATTCGTTTTCTTGATTCAAGCGCACACAAGCGCCACGAAAGGGCACACAATATAGGACCATCCCACAAACGGACTGAGCAGTATGCTAGGAGATCAAAGGACCTCGCGAAGCCTGGCAGAGCGAAAGCAACAGAAACGCGGGGAAGCGTGGTAGCTGCTGTTCAAAGGCCACAACAAGGGCGGATAGAAACGACCACAAGCAATCAACGACGTTTTCAGTGCGAGCAGTGTGGAAAGAGTTTTCCACATCGTTATAGGTTAGTGTTACACAACAGGATTCACACGGGAGAAAAACCTTATCAGTGTCAATACTGCGATAAATGGTTTGGGGCGTCAAGTAGTCGGAGGCGACACGAGAAAACCCACAAACGAGTGGCCCCAGTAAAGAATAGCCAGCGCGCTTTTCAAGCAAACGGGCCTGGAAGTCAACGAAACGATCGCTCAAAAACGCGACGTTTCCAGTGTGAATACTGTGGTAAGTGCTTTCGCTTAAGATGTCAACTAACACAACACACTAGGGTCCACACAGGAGAGAAACCCTATCAATGCAGTTATTGTGATAAGCGGTTCAGCGTTATGAGTAACAGGCTACGGCACATGAAGACGGTACACGGAGAGGTCACAAGTAGTCGGCGGCGAGACGAGAAAACCCACAAACGAGTGGCCCCAGCAAAGAAAAGCCAGCGCGGTTTTCCAGCAAACGGGCCGGGAAGTCAACAAAACGATCGCTCAAAAACGCGAAGTGTCCAGTGTGAATATTGCGGTAAGTGCTTTCGCCGAAGATGTCATCTAACACAACACATTAGGGTCCACACAGGAGAGCAGCCCTATCAATGCAATTACTGTGATAAGCGGTTCAGCCTTGTAAGTAACAGGCTACGGCACGTGAGGACGGTACACAAAGAGGTGACAACATTAAAGAGAACACTACAAAGCACTCACATTAACAAACCAACAAGTCAAGGTCAACGTAATACTGATAGAAATAAGGGAGTCGAGAGTCATTACTTAAAAAAGAGACTCTTTGGTTGCACACACTGTTCAAAACGTTTCCCCAATCGAAGTGAACTAGATAAACATGCAAGGACCCACTCAGAAGGGAAACATTTTAAATGTGGTTACTGCAACAAGTGGTTCAAGTCTGAATCCAATATGCGGCGACACGAGAAGGTTCACCCAAGACGGGCGCCAGTCGAAAAACAGGAATCAAACTGTCTAACACACGTGTGTTGGATTTGTTCCGAGGTCTTCCGGAATGAGGTTATGCTTCGTAAACACTACGATGACCATATGGCTTATCTCAAGCAATTAGAAGAGGAAACCGAGGAAAGAGCTTAAAGGAAAGAGAGGTGTCTCGTCGAATAAAATCGAACCACCTAATTTAGGATAAGTGAAGTCCTTATCTCAGACGTCCATTCAAATGGCTTAAATTTGCTCCTTCTTTACGGGCCGTTAATTTCATTCTGCGATTTCAAATGTAGTGATTTACGTGATCCAAAAATTTTTACTCGCGGACTACAAAAGTTCTTACTCCGGTAGGCTGCAAGAGTTGAAGCGACAGCAACTAAGATGTGAGCTCACGCCAGTGTTATAAACATGTACTTCAACCCGAAATACCAAAAACTCGCTGGAACAACGGTTTGGTATGTTTATTCCTCGGGTATGTTTATTCCACAGGCCAAAAGAACCATTCCAGTGAGAGGCCAGTGCTTATATCCCAACGCTTTTTAGCCGTAGGAAAGACGGCTAGACCCTGCCTTACACAAATTTCTGACCTGCCGACCTCGAAAGGTTTCTCACTTGGCATCGGCTCTTCATGCGTGAGTTCCGGTGGAATTGCTCATATCGCCTCACTCCCGGGGCGTAAGCATACAAAGCGTCGTCTAAACGAGGCTTTTTCTTCAATTTTCGGTGGTTCCGACAGCTTTGTTGCGGCGTTTCGGGTTTGAGTACATCTTTATCAAACTGGCGTGAGCTCATATTCAAGTTGCCAGCGGTTGAACTTTTGCAGGCCGCGAGTAAGAATTTTTGTATCACGTGATCAGTATGTTTCAAACCGGAAGAAACCTACACCCCTTCTACCCAGAGTCCTCGGGCTCTTTGATCAGCAAGTGGGCTCCAGGAGAGACTCTGGGATAATCGAAAAAATCGAATTTTTTGATTGCCTGTTACTTTGCAACTTCAAAAGAAACCGTCCCAGATTTTGTGGGAAAATGGCGTCCTTTATCCCAGAGTCTCTCCTGGCGACAACCCGCTGACCAAAGAGCCTGAGGACCCTGGGTACGAGATTGACCGTAAGATGAAAGTAATGATCTGTGGAGCAGGAAGGAATAGGCCATTTCCGAGTTGCTGTTTGCCTCTGCTTCAAAGCGAGTCTCGGTGCTAAACCATTCAAACGATAATATGAAAATACACAACTCAATTGCATTTGAATGGTTGTGCAGCAGGATTCGTTTTGAAACGGAAGCAAACAGCAGCTCGGAAATGGGCTATTGAAGCCATTTGAAAGGACGTCTGGGATCACTAGTACAGTCTTTCTTTCTCTTCTTGTTTGTTTCTTTGTCACATAGAAGAAATTGTATACAGATATCTGTGCACACTGAATGGAAAGAAGAAAAAAGAAAAATTGATGGTTACCTCGGGATCAAGGAGGCCTAAAAGAAACTAGGAAGCTAATATTTATTAGGCCTCGCAAAATAAAACATCTTACTCGTTGAGACTATATTCAAATACTTTTTACGGTATATATTAAACATTGTGTTATTTAATGTAGTTTAAAACAAGTTGATGCAAGGGTAACTAAATATCCAGGATTGTAGTCTATGAAAGAAATAGTTTTTTATCCATTTTAAGGCCATTCCACGTACACTATAGTGAGCAAGTTTGTCAAATAAACTGCAAGGATTAAAAGCCCATTGACACTACATGAAAAACTGGATTGGGACGTATTAAAAAGTTGGTACGGACCGTATATTTTTGCCGTGTAAACCATCCTTACCAGGTTTTTATAAAATAGACCCGGACCCTCTTTTCTCTGTTTTTTGCGGCTATGACCCCAAAACCGGAAGAAAAGGAGTCCGGACCCCTTTTTGCGGTAAAAGTCTGGTCCTGATTCCGAAAATCGATAGTGTAAACAATGTGCTAATAGCGGGACTGGCCATTGTTGTCATGAGCCAAACCTAGTTGTCACCTGTGTAAACAGTAAAAAAAAGTTGGTGCAGACCACTTTCTAATGGGTCCAGACCCGGTCTTCTCTGTTGTGTAAATTGGCCTTAATTGTATAAAACGATTTTTAAAGATCTAGAAAAACACCAACTGCTAAATACTGCTCGTACTGGTTATCGCAAAGAACATTTAAATCAGTTAGATAATCATTAAACGGCTCGTAAATCTGCTTTCACCCTGTAACCAACCGCGAGAGCCGTTT
>BLFK01000767.1:15741-28241 GCA_014634185.1 Astreopora myriophthalma | reverse complement strand
CAGGCGTTTTTCTAGCAAATAGCGGTAAATTTGAATCTTGATATTCCAAACTATTTCAAGTTATGGCTGAAGATTATCCTAGCTGGGAAGAAGTGGAAAAAAAAAAAGAAAAAGAAAAACCGAACAAACAAACAAACAAACTCAGAACGACCTCAAGCAATAGCAAAATCGGGAGCAAATACGCAGCGTCCGAATACAGTGCATTTAGGAAACAAGTCTCAGTTTCACAACTGTACTTAATCAGTTTCTTGAATCAGTTTTTTTAACCTATGCCACATGTATATGTATCGGTGGATGTTTGGATTTTTGTAGTAAAGACACACGATTACGGTTTTCGATTTTCCCCGCTCACTCGTGTCCGAAGTATACACCTTTTAGGTGGGTGAACTCGGGCGCTCATTTGCCGAAACCCCGGTTGGTAACGGAGCCAAGATTTGGACTGGCACAAATTTTAATGATGGCAGTTATAATACTCGTTAATCCCTGGCCACTCCGGGAAACGATTGTTGCCTACGCTGGACATTATATTCCGATTACTTCGAGTTTGTAATTATAACATACCATAACACTGAACTTATCTTAAAATCCGGAAAATCAACCAATCAGAGACTACGTAAACCACCAAGTGGAAAACTAACTGAGCAGAAATCCATTTGGGTCTCCAATTCCTTCGTGTTTGTTACTGGGAATTTTAAGGTTTGCTCCCCCATCATCGCAGAGACCGAAGCCAAGCTTCGGATGAGAATGACTTTCCATTACGAGGATTGACTTTTGAATGAAAGCTATCACGCATAGATGAAACCGTTGCAAAATCGATTCATACATTTTCTCTTAACCGACATTTTTCTTAACCGACAAACAGAACTTGAAACACTCAGAGAAACAAGATTCTTTGTATTCCGGAAGGCGAAGTCTTCATCAAACACAGAAGACTGAATTGCAAAGGGTCGTCCGTTAACTTTTCAAATTGAATATGATTTATCCACAGGCAAAAGTCATCCGTAAAGAAACGACCAATCGAAGCTTTGGGCAGGACTTCGGTGTTCGATCGAATACAGCTGCTGATTTCTGAATTTAAGAGTTCTTTTGTTACGCTCAACCTGCGGTAAAACCGAAAAACAAATTCGTAAGAGCTAGTCCACAGCAGAATAAAATACCGCAACAAAGTGTAACGCTGTTCTATTGTATTATTCATAATGCAGTCATGAGATAGTTTTGCCGACGTTTTTGAGTCCAACAGAATGAATTTCAAAGCACCGCCATTTTTAAGGGAAAAGGGGTTCGAAACAACACGTGGGAAAAATAAAGCAATCTTAGCAGATTTGAGTCGAATAGCCGTAAGTTGGGAGTTCACCAACAGACTCAAAAGCTGAACTAAACCAATTTACACGCGTCAAAGGCTTTGATGATTTGACCGTTAACAAATTTAAACAGTTAGATATTAGACCCGTATTATACTAACAAAAAATGGGATTATTTACCCAACGATCGTTGATTGTGTTTTTCAAAGTGTATTGTTTGGAATAAAATGTACAAGAACGCCAGGAGATGAACTAAGCAACGGTCAAAACACTTTGTGGGCGCATGTGAACACATACGCTTCAACAACAGCGTCCAAACAACTCTGAAAGCGTCTAAATTGTGGTAAGTAGCAGCTTTTGACCTGCAGAGACTTTTATTTTACACTTGAAAATATTTTGAATTTTTCTTCCTAACATCTTATGCAAACGACCTACAGGTGCCACTTTTTCGGAGCAATCATTCGGTATGACCCGAGTCATCTACAGATTTTTGCGCGCCAAAAGAACTGTTTGTTCTTCTTTTATCTTTACAGAGACATTCAATTCTAACGAACAACGTGAGACGTCATGGATTTTATGCTGAAGTGTCTCTTCCTTTGGTTCTCGACTCTACAACTGGCTCCTGCGAGTCAACGGGGTCCCACGGCCCCTCAACCAAGTGACTTCGCTCAGTGCCGTTTGAGTGACGATCTTAAAGAGCAGTTTGTGGACTTTCACAACACGTTTCGTGGACAGGTACAGCCTAGTGCAGCGGACATGGAATATACGGTGAGTTACGTGTCTCAATCTGTTGCCTTCATTTTTGGTGCTGGATGCCATCCAGCTGTTTTCGAACGCAAAAAACTGTGGAAAAATTAAGGCGTTCCTGAAGGGTTCTTTCGTGTCAGCTTAAGCACAACATGACTTTGAAAAGAGTGTCTCAGAACTAAACCTCAAGGGAGTACTTTGGCCAATCACTATACAGGCGCAGACAGCGCACCGAACTAATCTAATTTTTGAAGTAAATATGTGCAACCGTCGCAAGGGCGACTGAGAAAACGCTTGCGGGCAAGTAAGAAGTTGTTGCACAAATTATGTTTACCAATAACAAGGCGGAGAAGACGAAAATACCACCTTTGAAGAGTCACATTTGTTTTTCAACAATATGACCGATCCCCCACTCGAGCATGCCGGTTAAATTGAATTATTAAATTTTCAACTTCGGATATTGCGTTCCTAGCGTTGTGATTGCTTCGGTCAACATCGGTTATCAGCTCATATACCGTACGACCTCATATGGAAGCTGATTGCACCGAGTAATGCCAGGCTGAAAAATATGTGTGGGGAGCGAAACTTCCCGTGGGCAAAATGAATTTAATAATAAAATTTAATAAAACAATTATTCCAGTCGTGCTTGTTGGATATGAGATTGGTTATAGCCAACTCGTTGACTATTCACCATCTCATATCCAACATGCACTCATGGAATAGTTGTAAAATATATGTTATATATGCAGAAACATTTCATTGAGTTGCTCACCTCGTTCCTTTGCAGGAGTGGAGTGATGACCTTGGTAACCTGGCTCAAATGTGGTCGGATAAGTGCAAGTGGATGCATGGCTTTACCAAGTTTGGGGCCTGGTACCCAAGCGCAGGATTTCGGGGCAAGACTGTTGGTAAGAGGCCTAGCAATAGGAGGACAAAATTAACCGTAACATTTTAAAACTAAATTACTTTTGTATTGACAATAATCTAGCTCGCTAGCTTCTTGAATGCACTCTTCACTTTTTCGTATTTTATTGTTTTTGTTTTTTACCTCTCCTTGGCGTAAATGGCAATCGAGGAGTTTCTTGAATGAACAACTCCGTCACTGTTTGATTGATTGATGGATTGATTGATTTACTGACTGACTAACGGCCTGACGGGTTGATTATGTTGATTAGGTCAAAACCTGGCGCGTGAATGGGGAAAGTGGATCGACAACAAAAACGCCGGCCCAGAGGACTCAGTGCGCAGATGGTTCAAAGAAAAGGATTATTATTCGTTTGGGAAGTTTACTTACCCGATGCCCCAATCAATGTGCCGCAGAGAACCCTGTGGACACTACACCCAGGTTATATGAATTAAAAACAGTAAATTTGTTTTTGTCTCTCCCTCGTTAATGAGTAAAGGGAAAATGAGAAACAAAACAAAAAAATAGGGATTTTTTTGGGCGAAACGTGAATGACAAAGAAACACAAGGACCTTTTAGCTAGAGCAAAATTGCCTTTATATTTACATAAAAGTCATTTTCTTCCATCTATGCTCTTGATTGATGTTAACTTCATTAGCTTGGTTCTCTTGAAGGTTGTTTGGGCGAGCAGTAAAAAAGTTGGCTGCGCCTTTAACTGGTGCGATAAGTACTTCGGAACGCCCCACCCGTGGGTTCCTGGGGAGACTGTAGTCACCTGTGACTACTACCCGAGGTAAGGAAATTAGTCGACTAATTTTGGTCACAGATGTACCACTTGTCTTTTTAGAAAAGCACCACAAAATCAAAGAAAAAATGCAAGACTCGAAATACTCGGAGAACATTTTCTCAGCAGAAGCCATGGTTAGTGTTCCTCGTGGTGGGAGGAACAGCATTCAGCAGGGAAAAGTATTTCGACGCTCTCAAGAACTTCAGAATTGTGCACAGGGTTAGCGCATTGGTAAAAGCTCTCGGCTAATGCGACCATACTTGCTTTCATGTTTTTGCTAATGAATCTTGCCATAATGTAGCTTGTGAGCAGGGACCTCTTGA
Source organism: Astreopora myriophthalma (assembly GCA_014634185.1). Classification (NCBI taxonomy): domain Eukaryota; kingdom Metazoa; phylum Cnidaria; class Anthozoa; order Scleractinia; family Acroporidae; genus Astreopora; species Astreopora myriophthalma. The sequence goes on along the minus strand of BLFK01000767.1, from coordinate 24,179 downwards.
ATCCTCGCAAACTTATAAAAGATCCGCGAAAGCAACTCTACTTGAATGGTAGTCATGATGCTTTTGTCTGGGTTTTAACAAGGGTTTGCTTAGTCCCTTCTCACCCTCCCCTCCCCACTCCCCCACCCCCCCAAAAAAGAACCTTCGAACGTGCCGGTTCATTGGATATAGTGACAGGCATATATTTAATTCACATCAACGAAATAAGATGGGACATTTCGAAATTAAACATACCGCAAAGCAAATAAGAGATGGTTGGTGTAATGATCGCTTTTTGTTTGTTTGCTTGTTTGTTTGTTGTTTGCAGCGGTAACGTGGTAGGACAGTTTCCCTACAAAATTGGCCCACCTTGTTCAAAGTGCGCAAGTGGAAGAGGATGGTGCTACAAGAACCTTTGCAGTGAGTAGTATGAGGCTGCGATCAGGAGGAGAGGGAAAAATGACAGCTGACCGAAGAAAGAGACTATACATGTAGAAGAACAAAACAGTCAAATAGGTTTCTACCAGTTCTGATTAAGACATGCATTGTAAAAGAAGTCATATTGAACTAGGCGCACCTCTGAATAACTCGGTTACCGACGTTACATTGAAATTTCTTTTTAGTCTTATTTGTGACGGCCTAACAGATGTCAGGGTGTGTGATCAAACAGGGATGCGGTAAATCGCGATTTTAGTGAAATAACTTACGTAGCTGAGTGAAAATTTACACATTGATCGTTGTTCAAAGAGACGGCAGCCATATTGGTGTCCAACGGGAATTAAAATAATTTCGGTAGAAAATCACGGCCGACGGTCACGTGATACATTAAGTTCCATATTCTGTTTGCAGGAGAATGCAAGGATTTCAGCCCAAAATGTGGAAACACGTACACCAGAAATACGTGCCTCACCAACAGGGAACTAATGGAGAAGCACTGCCCTCGAATGTGCAACTTGTGCCGTGAGTAACCTATTTAGCAATTAAGGTTTTGAATGCCAACAAGCATTTACAAACCGTACCACCAAGAAGACACAAATCTGTCTGTCAACAGTCAGGAGCCCGGTTATGAGTTCCTGTCAACAGTTCAGCAATGCCAATGGTCAAACTTTAATTATAACATAGCGCGCGTGCTCCTCTATCTAATTCCTATTGGCGTCATCATGGTACATTTGTCAACATACACACGGCCGTGCGTCCATCTGATGACGTGTGCAACTTGTAATCAAATACAAAATGGCGTGTTTGTAATCAGCCAATAAGAATCTACGCGCATTGAGAGAATTTTGTAATTAATCACAAATAAACCTGTTTTCCGCCCACTACTTTCTTGTCACTGTTATAAAAGAATTGTTTCATGCTTTTAGCTGTGCGTATATCGAGTTATGGATGCACTTGGGAAGTTTGGAGAGCACTGAAGAAGCTAGAGTTGCTCTCGGCTACGCCTCGAGCAACTCTTACGCTTCTTTCGTGCTCTCCAAACTTCCCGCGTGCATCCATAACTCGATATACGCACACTAAGCATGAACCAATTCTTAATTGACCGTCGAGCAGTATAGACACAACGCCCATTCTCAGCCGTCAGCGAAAATGTGACCATTTCGACATTTCAGTCCTGGCAGTATGTGTTGTGAAACTGTTGTATCAGAAGGGGATGCATAGCCGTCCGTATTTCACGCACGGGCACAATATGCAAATTCGATCTTATTTAAAGGCGTAATTTTGCGAGCAAATGTTGCTCTTTGGTTTGGTTGTAATGTGCAGTTGAGTTGTTGAAACAAAGCGTCTCACGAATAAAATGTCTTGGTTTATTCTGAGACTGCAGTATGCTGGACGTTTGTCACCAGAACCTAGTTGAATGGCCTTGCTCCCACGAGTCTCCTGGAGCTTAGTCGTAGAAAATCTGAACTAGTAATCGGAAAGTCATCGGGAGTTTCGACTCCTGTTAGGAGCACTCAGATTTTTTTCCGAGTATACCCGCGTCATTACTAACAAATTCATTATTTCAACACCTATCCTGTATCTAACCTTATCAGATAACAGAGAAATTACTTCATTGTGATTGGCTGAGAGCAGGCCAATTTATCATTGATCATTAACTTGTGATATTTGGAAATTCTTTCAAATTAATTGCATTTGCCTAAAGGCTCGTACAATTTTGAGAGAACTGATTTTTAAATATCGTAGCGTAAATCCTCAATTGCACTCGCATTCATACCACTACCTATACTAATATTGTTCTGATTTTCTGCAGGATGTCCCTTGAAGTGTAAGAACGGAGGCCAAGTCGATCAAAAGACCTGCACCTGCACCTGTTATGGAAAGTGGAAAGGAGTCGACTGCTCAGGTAGAGACCTTGCATGGTATCTTTTTAGTGGCAGTCGCGCAAAAATTACAAGGGAGAAGCTTAGCCGGTGTCGATCATAGTAATATTAATGACGATTAAGATAATGATTAACTTAGGGAGCATTCGTTCGGGACTTCTTCGGTTCGGTTTTCTGAATGAACGGAGTAGCATTCTTTTTATTCTGCTCCCGATAGCAAAATGACAGGAATGAAGAGGATACAATTTACGGGGAGATTTTGGCGCGAAAATCGTGCGCCGGCGGCCTCCGAAATGTCAGTATTAGTCGTGCCCAGACTATTCCGAGCTTTAGTTCTCTGGTCACCTCCACGCTCACAAATTTGGATTTTTCAATTTAGAAAACTTATTCCAGTTAATCCGTTAAGGCTGGTTCACACGAGCAACGCAAACGCTAACGCAAATGCAAGCGCAAGCGCAAGAGACGTTCACACGTCGAACGCAAACGCAAGCGGAATGAGATACGCACGCGCATTTCGGTACCCCAAGATCGCGGCAATCTTGTTCCCAGACTCCGCGTTACCCTAGAACAGCAGTCGGGAAGCGAGGACTGTGGGAACGAGATAAAATATGGCGGACGAAGGCATGGAACGAGTGTTGTTCATCTTGCGCTTGCGTTTGCGTTTGCGTTGCCCCGGTTCACACGTGTGAAATGCAAACGCAAGCGCAAATGCAAGCGCAAGGAAATGAAAAATTTTCCATTTCTTGCGTTGGCGCTTGCGTTTGCGTTTGCGTTGTGGTAGTTCACACGTATGTTTGCTTGCGCTTGCGCTTGCATTTGCGTTTGCGTTTGCGTTTGCGTTTGCGTTGCTCGTGTGAACCAGCCTTTAAGCTCAAACTGGAATAGGAATAAACAGAAAAGTCCCAGAAGAATGTTCAATGGATTTAGCGCTGGAGCGCTCAATGGAGACACTACATGAATTGAAGGAATGATTCTCACACTTCCTGGACAATTTAAGCAATTGCCTCATATATGCACTTGAAAAATTCAAGTGACTTCAACACTACAGAGATCAAGTCAACTCAAACCAACTAAAATTAGCCATTTGTTTCTGAGGAGACCAGAAAACCAGAATACCCGAAGAAAAACCTCCCCGAGCAGAGTAAAGAACTAACGAACTCAACCCACACCAAACAGCGTTCATTCAAAATTGGTGTCACTCTAACGAGACCCCGTATTCTGAAGTTGCTACATTTATTAATTTTTTTATTTATTGTTTTTGTTTGTTTGTTTGTTTGTTTTTTCCAGAAAAAATCTGTGATCCAGGATGGTACGGAGAGAATTGTGAAAGTAAGAAATATGTTTCAATTTCAAGTTTACTTAGCGGCATTGCTGGCTTCATGCTTGTTTGCATATAACCGAAGAGTAGTACAGTAGACTAGCGAGGTAAATAATCGTGAACGATAAAACCTGTATATATAAATTTGGCAATCTGATGGTCGAGAACCAGGGTGTTCGAGTGTGCAGTCTTATAAAAGTATCAGCAACGGTTTCATAGATACAAAGGATAATCCGTTAGCCCTCCTTCAGAAGACCAATAAAATGCTTCGGTCTCACAGCCATGAACTTTTGTCTTTTTTATTTCCATCTTACAGAGCGGTGCCAGGACAAAGTGGGAACATCCACTTGTAAATGGAGGGTACAGAACGGGCATTCCTGCTCAGTGGCCTACATGAAATACGAATGCTTCAAGACCTGCGTTTGTGGTGGTTCGTGCAGTTTTCAGTCGGTGTAACGGTATTCTGTGCCAAGACGAACACCCTAGCTCGATAAGATCAGTTGATTAGGCAACGGGATCACGTCTTTGGGCAGCCTTGTCGCCCAAACATTCCAATTAAGCGAAAATAACAAACGAACATTGAAATCGTAAATAACGAAGGATGGTTAATTGGAGAAACACTTGTCCTGGCTTGCGACTATTCATCTGATGATGAAAAAATTGTCATCAGGAGTAACTGAATTTCAAACTTTCGGCTTAGTTATTGGAGATTATACAATGCTTACTTCCTGAATCAACGTTGCATTGAGTACTGAATGAGCTGAAAAAAAAAGTCATTTTTTTCTCACGTTTACGCCGTTCTTAAGAGCAGTGGTCAAGCTTATTTGTTTTTCTTTCTTTCGTTTTCCCCTTTCTCCACCTATTCCTTTTTGTCACAGACCTCACGCCAAGGCCAAAAACAACTCCTCGACCGACGACGACAAAGACAAAGCCGACTAATAAGCCAGTGCCTACCCAAGTCACGCCGACAAGCCGACCGGTACTAGGTGAGTTTATTAGACCAGAGTAACGCCAATCGCGGGTAAAGTGTGGACAGAAAAAGCTATAGGTTGCCGTGGCATTTAACCGGGTTCAGCGCTAGCTTCGATCACTTTGGCCCAGGCTATCCTGCCGAATGAAACTAATAAACCATTTCATCAAACTATAGAGTGTGTATCACAATGAACCAATGAAAGAAACCTGAAAAAAGTCCGGCTTCAACGGGACTCTTGCAAGCCCATGACCGCGAGATAACTCTACATACGACTCTACGCTAACTGAGCTATGAAGCCAACTGGGAGCTTCATGGTTAATCGGAGTTAAGTGAGAGTTCGTATGTATAATACCAGTATCCCGATCACAAGTAAAATAATTGTAGATGCAAAGCTCAGAAACCATCCTAGTCAATTACTGCAGTTACTGTTTGATACTTGACTAAGCCAGTTTTTATGCACCCAAATCATGTTTACGGCTGTCAAATTACTTCAGATTGCAAGGACACTTCCACAAGGCACTGTCAGTTTTGGTCGGGACTTGGGCAATGCAAGAAGCAAGCAAAATGGATGAGAGAAAATTGCATGAGGAGCTGTAAAGTTTGCAGTAAGAACAAAATGGCATTTACTTTTCGCACGTCTGTGTTAAATGTCTTAATTTAAATCAAACATTGTCATTCGTTTAAAAAACATATGCCACTTTCTTGGCCAACTGGATGTGAGACCAATAACAGAAGTTAAATATTCTGTATCTCCTGTATTTTATATGGTATATCGGCCACCTTAAGTCGATTTACGGCTGACAAGTGACTGTATACGTAATGATTGTCATCGCCATGCAGCCAAACGAAAAGCCGATCCGGGATCTTCCTTTAAGGTTGTATTGTTTTTAAACGCGATCTCCTAAGAAGCATTACTTTTCCATCCCCAGCCCCCTTGTCAGGGAGAGTATAATGACACACTTGATATGTCGTACGTTTTCCTGCGCTTAGCGTTTGCTGCATGTACTTCCTTTGAATCGGATTGATTCGATTGTTGCATCGTTTCTGACTGTTGCGATTGCCCTGATTGTTTACTATCACACGATGTGTGTTTTATGACCGCCCATGCCAATGTACATGTTATCGCCCCTTGATGCCTCTTCACAAATAAATGTTGTTAACAAGGTGTAACCTGCACACATTCACACAGCCTGTCAAGATGAACACAACACCACAGACTGCAAAAGATGGGCAGCCAGGGAAGAATGCAAGAAAAATCCTTTGTGGATGGAGGTGAATTGCCCTCGAAGCTGCCTCGTTTGCGGTGAGTCAGCAAGACCAGAATGCACAAACCTCCTGTCAATGCTCCGGAAAAAATCCTTAATCCTTAATCCTTGAGCCTGGGGGGTACCTCATGACTTTTAACCATATACAGGTCGAATATAAGTGATACACCTTTCACTTTTTCTAACAGATTGCCATGACAAAAACACCAATTGTGCTCAGTGGGTGAAGAAAGCATATTGCAGCAGTGAGCAATATGGAGTGTGGATGGAGAAAAATTGCAAAAAGAGTTGCAAGAAGTGCTGAGGCCTAACAATTTTAATTTTCATGAGATTTGTTCAATAGTGCAACATTGACACTTTTTTCTCTTGTACCACATTCTGAGTGTGTTGAATAGGTAGAAACAATAGACAAATTTCAATATCAAAATCCAACTTACAACTAGAAACATGATTTCCAGGCTCTGGGGTTGTATGGGCTCTTGGGTGGGGCCTCGAAATGATGACTTTTGTCCGAGAGTGAATTTTAATACATCGAAATTGGGCTACTACCTCAATGGATCGAGCAGTGAGAGTCAGAACTTCATGCAAGCCCACAAACATTATATTGTACTTGCCGCAACGAGATATCTCCAGGGCTGACCACAAAAAAGTGAGATTCGTATTAAATTCACGTTGGATATCGTCAAGTGTCCTTATATAAGAGCGTATGAAATTGCCACATCTCCTAGTCAAATACATTATTTATCAAGTACCCATTAAGGAACACCTGTGCAAAAACAGAATCAAATTTGTAGTTTGATTTAGAGCAAGAAAACAATGTTCGGGAACGTTGACCGAAACATTTCGGCCATAAATCCAAATGTACTTTACTCGGTCATTTTCGCGCATTCGCTAAGGCGTCAACCTTACCATTTTGGCCAAAACGAGCCACAATATGCACAATTTTCAAAAGTGTAAAATAGCATTAAAACGAGCACTAATCGACCTATAAAGAACTTCTGCCGATGGTTTACGACGTATAGTTTAATTTACAGCCAAGAACCAATCTCTGGGAGCCTTAAAGGAGGTTTACCCATAATTAAAAAACCACTGAAACGGGCCATTTTCGGCCGTTTTGCTTACCGCTTCACTTTATCATTTTGGCCAAAATGGGCCAAAATATGACCAATTTTTCAGAGTGTAATATTGTGTGAAAACGAGGTCTCATTGCCCTTTAACGAAGTTTTCTTAACGGTTTAAGGTCTGTAGTTTAGTTTGCAGCCAAAAAAAAAAATTCTCTGCGAGCCTTAAAGACAAAGTTTTGGCTATAAATAAAAAAGCACTGAAATCGGCCATTTTGGGCCATTTTGCTAAGGGGTTAACCTTACCATTTTGGCCAAAATGGGCCAAAATATGACCAATTCTTCAAAGTGGAAGATTGCATGAAAACGAGGTCTCATTGCCCTTTAACGGACTTTTCCCAACAGTTTAAGGTCTCTAGTTGAGTTTACAGCCAAAAAACAATCTCTGGGAGCCTTAAAGACAAAGTTTTGGCTATAAATAAAAAAGCACTGGAATCGGCCATTTGGGGCCATTTTGCTGAGGGGTTAACCCTACCATTTTGGCCAAAATGGGCCAAAATATGACCAATTTTTCAAAGTGGAAAATTGCATGAAAACGAGTTCTAATTGTCCTTTAACGGACTTTTCGCAACGGTTTAAGACGATGGGACTGTAAATATCGAGAATTGATTTTCAAAACTGAAATTACGGATTTCTTCATATTTTGCCAGGAGAAACCCGTTGGTAAACTATTTTCGAAAATAAGACTAAAACTTGCCAGAGAGTTTTTGATTTTGAGAAATCCAACAAAATTAGAATTTGGGTATTCGCGCTGCGGCCGCCATAAAACGCAGTCGAAAACTTGTGCATCTTAACATCGCTCTCAGAGAAAGACGACTTGGTGTACTTAAATTATGTTTTGCATGTATGTTTCGTATCACAATTATAACACAAATCTATAAAAATATTGTCAAGAAGTGCACTTTCACTTTGGATTAGAAGCGCCCGAAGATTGCTAGTTTTTGCGCTTTGAAAAAAACCGAAAAAAGGGGCATTTTTAAAGGCGATTTCCGTAACTTGGTACATGGAAATTTTAAGTAAAAAAAATATTTTCGCAAAGCCCTTTTATTGCCTTATAACATATAAAAAATTCAGCTTGGGCAATTGAAACGCCGCACGATGCGAAATGTACAAATAAAGGCTTTTTACGCGTAATTTACATGACAATTACCACGGTCACGTAAGCACAAGTTCGTGGAGTTCGATCGGAAATTCTCATGCTCCCGCACGGCGATAAGTTGTGTTAACACGGGAAAGGAGCTGAAACATGGGTCAGAGCTGAACATGAATTCAAATTATCGATATCTTTTATCTAGCGACGAGCAAACACTAATGATGGTGAAAATACGGAAAGGTCAAGTGTCCTGTCGTAGCCACGCAAGCACTAGTAAACCCATGTCACCAAAGTTTAGGATTTCTTTGTTCGACCATAAAAACCGTATGCTGCAACTGAAAAGCTTTGCAACGGTTTAAGTTTTTTTT
>BLFK01000767.1:3357-14018 GCA_014634185.1 Astreopora myriophthalma | reverse complement strand
AAAGTCGTGGAATTTAATTGTCGGTCATGGAAAGTCATGGAAAATTATAGTTGTGTGTGGTAGGTAAATTATTGCAGATGTAGAGGCAAGGACAAAATAAAATACAGGCAGGTTATGTCAGAATATACTCGAAAACAAGGACAATTTTGACAATTTTCGAAAGTGATAGCTAAACTTAAGGTCATGGAAAACTGGAAAAAGTCATGGAAAAGGTCATGGGAAGTCATGGAATTTGAAAACCTTTAAGGAGTATGAACCCTGCTAACCTAAAAATAATCCTAACGCTAACGCTAACGTTATTGTTAAAAATGGGCACTTGGCGCTTAGACTTAGGACACCTCGTGATAAATATCAAAATTGAGCGTGCATCTAATTAGGTGCAATTCTGGGAACTCCAGAGAACATCCTCTCCTATGTCCTTCGAATGCAAGAAAACCTAAAGGAAATGGCAGAAGAAGCTCAAACAAACCTGGCAGCTGTACAAGAAAGACAGAAGGTTTGGTGCGATCGTAATTCCTGAGCCTGCAAGTTTCACCCTGGTGACAAAGTGCTTGTCCTTCTACCGTGTAGTATCTACAAACTCCAGGCTGAATGGGCTGGGCCCTACACTATCCGGCGAAAGACTGGAGCAGTAAATTATAAAGTTTACATGCCAGAAAAAGGAAGAAAGTGAGAAATTTGCATGGGAACACATTGAAGAGATGGTATCAAGCAGCAGGCACTGATCAACAAGAAGAAGCTTCTAACAGTGATGACGATATCTCGAGCTTGTTTCCAACGAAATAGATGAGACATGGTAGAGGTCATCATTGGTGAAGATCTCAGTGAAACACAGAGACGAGACTTGAAGAACTTCCTAGCTGAGTTTACTGACGTACTTGATGACAAGCCAGGAAGAGCGACTGTGGCATGTCATTGCATCCACACTGGTTCAGCAGTGCCTTTCCGACAGCGGCCTTATAGATTTCCCTGTATGAAGCGTGAAGCAGTGAGGAAAGAGTTGATCATGAAGGAAGTGATGGGAGTAATCACCCCCTCGACCAGTGAGTGGGCTGCCCCTATTGTGTTGGTGCAAAAAAGGATGGGTTCACGAAGTTCTGTGTAGATTGCTGAGGCCTAACAACGTGGCGCGGTTTGATGCATACCCAATGGCACGAGTAGACAATGTCATTGACAGACTTGGTGAAGCAAGGTATATTTCAACCCTCGGCCACCCTCGACTTAACAAGAGGTTATTGGCAGGTACCCCTAGCAGATCACTCCAGAGAGAAGACTGCCTTTAAGACCCCGTTTGGGTTGTATGAATTAGTAACAATGCTCTTTGGACTACATGGAGCTGCTGCTACCTTCCAACGTATGATGGATCAGGTCCTTTCTGGGACACAAAGTTTGGCTGCTGCCCTCAATTGACAACTTGGTGATGTTTAGAGCAACATGGGAGGAGCATGTGGCACATCTGAGGGACCCATTTCAGGAAGGCTCATCTAAATGCTAAACCCAAGAAGTGCCATTTAGCCATGAGGGAAACCACTTACCTCGGCCATGTGGTGGGAAGTGGAGAAGTCAAACCAGAGTTGAGCAAAGTCAAAGCTTTTAGAAAGTTCCTGAAAGCAGGCACCAAGAGGGATGTAGTTCTTTTATTGGACTGACTGGGTATTACTATTAGTTTATCCCAGATTATGCTTCCATCGCTGCACCCTTATCGGATCTGACTAAGAAAAGCCGTCCACAAGTGGTGAACTGGAACCCAGAAGCTGAGGAGCTAAAGGAGGCTCTGTATACCTCCAGTTCTAAAGAGTCCTGACTTCAAACAGCCTTTTGTTATCCAGACAGATACTTCAGAGTGAGGAATTGGTGCTGGACTGAGCCAGGTGGGAGAAGACTAGCAAGAGCACCCCATCATGACATCATGTATCTGAGCAGGAAGGTGTTGCCGAGAGAACGGAACTATGCCACAGTGGAGAAGGAATGCCTTGCAATAGTTTGGTCCATCCAGTCCCTACAAGTTTACTTGTATGGGCAGGAGTTTACCATCCAGTGAGATCATCATCCTTTGCAGAGGTTGAACCGAATGAAGGACAAGATTGCCCAGCTTACAACATGGAGTTTGGCTTTACAAAGTTACAAAGTTACAAAGTTACAAAGTTACAAAGTTACAAGTTTGTCATACTACACAAGCCAGGCAGAAAGAATTTGAATGCTGATGCACTGTCTGGGAGTTTCAGGCATTGATTTCCGTAACTATTATGACTCTCAGTACAGTAAAGTCTGCTTTCTGATGTCAATAGGGATCTTAAGTTTTCAGCCTTTTGAAGATCTCTGTTCATTTGTTAGTTCGCTCTTTTGAAAGACAAGCACTAAGCCACAGTTAATTGTGTTCGTTAAGAACTACATGGACGTTGTTTTCCCGCGAATTTCGATTGTTTAAGAGTCAAACCTTTTTTTAAATTCTTTTTTTTGAGACAAGCCTTTTTTTAGGCTTCTAAAACTAATGTTCTTTTTATGCCAAAACTTGGTTGTTTTTGTCACCGGGAAAAAGAGGAATATGTGAGGAATTTGTATTTCAATTTACGGATATTTAGGTGACATGCTTCCGGTCTAATAATGTAAGCATTGAGTGCGCGCAAGCATTTTGTGCCGGCGTGAATATTTTTTACTTTTTTGGTGTTGTGGTAAAATTCAAAGTGCAGAAAAAACAAACCAAAGCCTCGGATATTTCACAAGGACACTTTGTGATGTTTATGAAAATGAGCTTGCATCTCATTTCCTGCAATCCTGGACGTAGGTGCTTCAGGGGGGCCAACTCTTACTTAACTTTGTCTGAAGCCCCGGTCGTGCACTTGCGATGACTTTCGTTCAATTTGATGGAGCTCGAATTTCTTCGGAAATAGGCACACGTTTTCCATTGTTTAAGTGACCGTGTGGTGAAACTTGCGGGTACTTGCGAGTCCGTTTCGCCTCCGATGCAAGTCAGTACACAAGTTAACGTTTTAACATTCCCAAGCTTGCGGTGACTTGCTGCGCTGTTTTGTCATTTGTCTCCTACAGAAAGAATATTAACTGCTCCATTTCAGAGAGTCTGCAGAGATTTGAAGCTGTTTGTGAAGCAGCCAAACAAAACAACATTCCAGTCAGAGGGTGAGATTTCATCTGTCTTCTTCTTTCATTTTTTGTGTTCTGTATCTCTCATTATCCTTAGGGTTATAAGTGATGTGTCCAAATTACTTAACAGTCATTCTGTAATTTGGATACAGATTTCTGAGGGTCCAACATAGGTTTTGCGGGATGTGGGACTAAAATACGACGGCGAGACCAGAATATGCTCCGTTTTCATAGGGGATATACAGGATAGTATGGCTATGTATGGTATAGTATGTTACCTAGATCAGCTTATGAGTTGAAAAGCTTTAATTTAATCGAGGATTGAAAATTTTTTGCTGAAAGACTCTAAAAAAATCTGCAGAAACGGATTTTCTGTTGTTTGTCCTCACGTGATGTGACCAAAAACTAACCTCTTCATACAAAGGTGGCCAAAGGTCGATCGTGTTTTGTTGCTCACCTGAGCTGATGTAAGTGTATGTTTTCAAGTTAAAGTAAGTAGAAATGAGTAGTGGTTTGCATAAGGCAGGAAATTCAAATTTGGGCGCCCAAATTTGAAATGGAAAGAAGCGTTCTGATTGGTGGATTTCAAAGGGTGACGTCATCAGACGTGATGTCACGCTTCACAATTGACTGGAAATAGGTCACGCCAACCGGACGTAGGTCACATCATGCCAAACCGGAAATCACACCAAAAAATGAATTTAAAAAACGATTTTAATGAAAAAAATTAATTTGCCAAGCAGGGACGTGTTGGGGATCCGAGCGATCGCCCCGTCCCATTGGACTTGCAACCTGGCTGCCTGGAAGAATTCAATTTGTAGAAAGAAAACGTCTCTCAGATGAAAACTTTCATCCCATTTCATCTGTTTCCCAGCTATGTGGCATGATGGAGACGTGGCTTGACAATGCCTTAACACAGAGCAGGCCATGTGGAACCTGAAGGATCTGGTTTGGTTCAAGGGCAGAGCCTGGGTGACGGCTCTTGTGAGGGCTTCGTTGTATGCTTCTATAAAGATGGTGGACCTCTTGTGGTGCGTTTAACCTCGTCACGTCTGTCAACACCACCCTCTTAAAGAAGAAGACCATGGCCAAGACCCCCATGTCGTTGTTGAAATCCTTGCAACAGTTGGATTCATTGTTTGCCTTCTACCACCAGCAATGGTGGTGTCATCGCCACACTTTCACTCGGGTGCGATTGGTGCACACGGTGTGGAATGGCTTGGCCCTGGTGATCGTGACGGTGGGGTTGATGGTGGGCCCCGTGTTGGAAGACAGCCTGTTGGTTCCATGCCTGCCGGCCTTGAGCACGGTGGTCAAAGGTTGGATGGATTTAAAAAAGTTTGCCTTCAAAGTGGACATGGCCCGGTGGTATTGCGCACGCACGTTTGCGGCATGCCTTCTGACCATGTGTAAATTTTTTTGATCAAGGTGCAGACATTGGACGATGTAGTGGCAGACAAGGAGCCGCCGTTGACGGATTGATGCCTGGCCACCTAGTTAGAGTACGTGCGGGTGCGAGGCGAATGTTACGTGGACGGGTGCGCCCACCCTTTGGTCCCCCCAAAGGTACAAAAGCAGCCACCACACTGTGAGCGTCGAACCACAGGGAAGGGACAGTGATGACAACAATCATCAACATGGGAAGACGAGCAGGAGGATGCTGCCATCAGACCAGGGGTCTCTTTCCCTTGCTGGCCTTTCTGCAGGCCGCCATCGCTGCTGGCAAAGCAGCTGCTTTGGGGGCCATCGGGGGTGCCGCCAGGTATGCCGCCAAGAAAGCCTTCCAGGTGGCCACCAGGAAACGTTGACAATAAAAGGACCTTTCTGACCGTGGCACACAGACCATGATGAAACAGTTGTGGCGTAAGTTGTCGTTCCAGCAAGCCCTCTTGCAAGATGCCCGCGAACTGCTGCAATATGCCAACGGCGAACAGATCAACACTGTCAGCAAATTGGTGTTGAACCTGTTAAAGAAATACATGCCCATGTTGCCAACGTTGATGGCCCAGGTGATGGCCCAGGTGTTGCGCAAAGTGGGGAAATGCAAGAATTCTTTGAATGGGCACGTGTGTGGTTGATGTCGCAGAAAAGCATGGGATGATGGACGAACCTGAGAGACAGGTGTCGATGCGTGCTACCCTTCAAAACCTGATGCAACTCTTGCAAGACGCCAATGCCGAGAACACCTGGTTGTGGGAAGAGATGCTCTGGTGGCAACGGGACTATCACTCGGTCTTGGAATGATATAATAAGGTGCTGTGCGAGAAGATGCAGCAGCAGCCCCTCCTGTACTGCGAACGGTGTCATAATCGACTGGAAATCGACAGGCAAGTGGAATTGTGTGTGACGTGCACACATCGAGGACCATGAAGAAAGGACATGGAAGAGATGATTGTGATTCCCAAGCAAGAGATGCCCGAGCTGGTTCAGTATTACAGGGGGGCAGAGAATCTGTTGTTGAACCGGGCGGAAAGGTGCCAAGAAAGACTGCTTGTTGGCTGACACGGCGTTGTCGGCCTCTGAAGCCTTGGAACACATCAAACCCGTGTCCAGTGCCTGGCAACACACCACCAAACGGTTGCGGCAATTCACGGCCTTGCCCCTATTAGGCCCGATGCGCTGAGGCAGCAGGAGATGCTGAAGTGGATCTGACCACCCTGGCCTTGGAAAAATGGCTGCAATGCATGGTCCGCGCGGACAAGACTCCACAAGGCTGGGCACTGGTGGCCGACATGAAAGCAACAACTGTGCCCGTGGAGGGCCCTGCTCTGAGCCGAGGGGTGGTGATCAAGAGGGAGGAGAGTATAGGCATGTGACCCAAAGTCCCCCACCACCACTGCCGCCGCTTCCCAAAGAAGCCTGGCTTGAAGAAATGCAAGCCACCGGCCTCAAAGCGGTCAAAAAGAAATCCATGAAGACCAGGTCCAAGTCCATGGAGGTCGAGGAGGAAGAGCAGGAAACAGACTGACTGTGGCATGGTCTGTCTTGGAGAGGTGTCTGGAGACTCGGCAGGTCAAGTTGCCACTGCAGCAGGTGGGCTTGGCAGACCGGCATCCAAGAGGTGTCGAGGCCCCTGCAATGCCAGCACAAGCGGCAGGCATCGCAGTCCTCAACTTCGTGGCAGTCTCTGGCCTGGTGCCGTACCCATTTTGGGCCAGATAAGTGGCATGGCACTCAGGATCCACAGACCCGATCTCGATTCTGTTGCGGGAAGGTCAAGGCCCGACTGCAGTCTTGGGCCGAATAGGCGGCATGTTGCTCGGAGGCGACGACAGGAGGCTTGGTTCCGTTCTTGCTGGCAGGCCAGATGAGCAGCACAAAGCTCGGGATCTGTGTCATTTTGTTGATGGGAGGCCTGGTAAGCATCATGGCGGTGGGTGAGACGAGCGGCGCGGTGCTCGGGATCTGCATTGCAGTGTCGATGGGAGGTGTGGTAAGCCTCATGGCGGCAGGCCAGATGAGTGGTGCGGCGCTTGGGATCCACGTTGCGGCGTCGACGGTAGGGCCAGTCCCATTCTCGCTGGCAGACCAGAGTAGCGGCGTGATGGACAGGATCAGCCTGACAAAGACACTCACATGGTCTACGAGTTCTTGGGTTGCTTCTGGCACGGGTGCCCCAAGTGCCACCCCAGGTGGTCCGAGACCTTCCGTTGCTTGGACGACTGGTCCATTTAGGACGTGTATCACTTCACCATGGCTCAGTTGTGGGAACTGTGCCATCAGGGTTTCCACGTGAAGACTATGTGGGAATGCGAGTGGCAGTCCCTCAAGGCGGTTGATCCCAAGGTCCAAGCATTTGTGGACAAGGTGACTCTGCAGCCTCCCTTACAGCCCCAGGACGCGTTCTTCGGTGGACAGAGCAATGCGGCTTGGCTGTACCACTTGGTCAATGCCCACCGAGGGGAAGAGATCCAGTACGTGGATTACACCAGCCTGTACCTGTACCTGTGACTGAACAGGTACTGTCGGTATCCCATTTGGCCATTCGATGTTCATCTACGAACCAGGTACCACGGACCTGTCGTTTTACTTTGGGCTGGCTTTGTGTACGATCCTTCCCCAGCCACTCTGTTCCATCCTCCATCCTGTTCGATCCCTCCCCAGCCACTCTGTTTCCCTTGTGCCGGTCATGTGTGGAACAGGACCTTGACAAACCCTTGCAGGAGACACCCCTTGGCTGCAACCACACTGAGCTCCTGAAGGTTATGTGCACGAGGTGAGAACACCCCAAAACCCGACATTGACCTTTCTTTTTGACTCTTCATTCATCTTTCTTGATCGATTCCCTAGGTCTGCCACTTTGCAGAGATTCACATCGGGCTGTTTGCCAACTACGTGGACACCTGGCTTCAGATCAAGACCGAAGCGTCGGGCTGGCCTAGCGGTTGCAACACAGAGGCACAACGCCAAGCGTACGTGGAGGATTTTGCACAGCACAAAGGCGTCTGGTTGGATCGGGCCAAAATCGCCAAGAATCCAGCTCAGCAGTCCTTGTCCAAGCTCATGCTGAACTCCATGTGGGGCATTTTGGACAGAGTAATCCTAAAATGACGATAACAGTCATTCCAGGGAAAATTACGAATTGTCGATAATAGTCATTTCAGAGGTAAAGGATATGTTGTTATTATAGAAAGGACGTGTCGTAGCGGAGAGACACTAGGAATGAGTGTAGGCTTATGAATTATTCATAAAAAATGATCCCATTCCCCTCTCGGCCAAAGTGGTTTGGTAAAAAGTTAATTATTATAGAAAGGAAGCGTCGTGGCCAAGACACACCCTGAATGAGTATACGCTTATGAATTATGTATAAAGTATTTAACAGTTGATTCCTTTCCCCTCGGGGCGAAAGCGGTTTGGAAAAAAGTTAATTATTAGAGAAAGACGCCTCGTGGCGGAGAGACACTGGGAATGAGTATTCGCTTATGAATTATTTATAAAGTATGTAACAGTTGATCCCATTTCCCTCTCGGCCAAAGTGGTTTGAAAGAAAGTTAATTATTATAGAAAGGACGCATCGTGGACGAGAGACACTGGGAATGAGTGTACGCTGATGAATTATTCATAAAGTATTTAAAAGTTGATCCCATTACCCTCTCGGCCAAAGTGGTTTGAAAGAAAGTTAATTATTATAGAAAGGACGCATCGTGGACGAGAGACACTGGGAATAAGTATACACTTATGAATTATTTATAAATTATTTATAAAGTATTTAACAGTTGATCATATTCCTCACTCGGCCAAAGTGGTTTGGTAAAAAGTTTATTATTATAGAAGGGACGCGTCGTGGCCGTTAGACACTGGGAATGAGTGTACGCTGATGAATTATTCATAAAGTATTTAACAGTTGATCCCATTACCCTCTCGGCCAAAGTGGTTTGAAAAAAGTTAATTATTATAGAAAGGACGCGTCGTGGACGAGAGACACTGGGAATGAGTATACACTAATGAATTATTTATAAATTATTCCTAAAGTATTTAACAGTTGATCCCATTCCCCTCTCGGCCAAAGTGGTTTGGTAAAAAGTTAATTATTTTAGAAAGGACGTGTCGTTGCCGAGAGACACTGGAAATGAGTATACGCTTATGACCTATTTATGAATTATTCAACACTTGATCCCATTCCCCTCTCGGCCAAAGTGGTTCGATAAAAAGCTAATTATTATAGAAAGGACGCGCGGTGGCCGGGAGACACTGGGAATAAGTATACACTTATGAATTGTTTATAAATTATTTACAAAGTATTTAACAGTTGATCCCATTCCTCACTCGGCCAAAGTGGTTTGGTAAAAAGTTTATTATTATACAAGGGACGCGTCGTGGCCGAGAGACACTGGGAATGAGTGTACGCTGATGAATTATTCATAAAGTATTTAAAAGTTGATCCCATTACCCTCTCGGCCAAAGTGGTTTGAAAAAAAGTTAATTATTATAGAAAGGACGCGTCGTGGACGAGAGACACTGGGAATGAGTATACACTTATGAATTATTTATAAATTATTCATAAAATATTTAACAGTTGATCCCATTTCCCTCTCGGCCAATAGAGGTCCATAGAAAGGACGCGCGGTGGCCGGGAGACATTGGGAATAAGTATACACTTATGAATTATTTATAAATTATTTATAAAGTATTTAACAGTTGATCCCATTCCTCACTCGGCCAAAGTGGTTTGGTAAAAAGTTTATTATTATACAAGGGACGCGTCGTGGCCGAGAGACACTGGGAATGAGTGTACGCGGATGAATTATTCATAAAGTATTTAACAGTTGATCTCATTACCCTCTCGGCCAAAGTGGTTTGAAAAAAGTTAATTATTATAGAAAGGACGCGTCGTGGACGAGAGACACTGGGAATGAGTATACACTTATGAATTATTTATAAATTATTCATAAAGTATTTAACAGTTGATCCCATTACCCTCTCGGCCAAAGTGGTTTGAAAAAAGTTAATTATTATAGAAAGGACGCGTCGTGGACGAGAGACACTGGGAATGAGTATACACTTATGAATTATTTATAAATTATTCCTAAAGTATTTAACAGTTGATCCCATTTCCCTCTCGGCCAAAGTGGTTTGGAAAAAAGTTAATTATTATAGAAAGGACGCGTCGTGGCCGACAGACACTGGGAATGAGTATACCCTTATGAATTATTTATAAAGTAGTTAACAGTTGATCCCATTCCCCAAAGTGGTTTGGTAAAAAGTTTATTATTATAGAAGGGACGCGTCGTGGCGGAGAGACACTGGGAATGAGTATACGCTTATGAATTATTTATAAAGTATTTAACAGTTGATCCCATTCCCCTCTCGGCCAAAGTGGTTTGGTAAAAAGTTAATTATTTTAGAAAGGACTTGTCGTTGCCGAGAGACACTGGAAATGAGTATACGCTTATGACCTATTTATGAATTATTCAACACTTGATCCCATTCCCCTCTCGGCCAAAGTGGTTTGGAAAAAAAGTTAGTTATTATAGGAAGGAAGATCCTGGCAGAGAGACACTGGGAATGAATATACGCTTATAAATTATTTATGAATTATTTAAGAGTCGATCCCATTTTTCCCCCGGCCAATTTTTTTTGGGGGGATGTTATCTATTGTAGGTCACACTCTCTCTGAGGAGTGACCAGTATGAGAAGGGATCCTTACCTCAGCATTAAGAGCTTATTACGAGGTAGGTTTCCGTGTTTTATTGCGCCTGATACAAACGCAGACCACAAGTTACAAGATCACAAGTTACAGTAGCAAAGGTCACAGGTCACAGTTCACTGTTTACCCATGAAAACCTTGGCCTAACATTTGCTGGAAAAACTGGTCTGTTACAATCGGTTTACAGAAGGAAACCCGCATTTTAGCATATGGGACGAAAAGGATTGCTTTCGACTTTTGCTGGGCGCTGCCACTTTGAATTTTTATGACGCGTTGCTGTTGTTTCTATGGACCACTTTCATAAATGGCCCACCAATTTGTTATTCTTTTGTGTATGTGTAAATTACACCTACTGGCCTTATTTTAGAACAAAAATTCTTTTGAATTTTGCACATCCTAGCGAGGCAACAAG
>BLFK01000766.1:90097-100621 GCA_014634185.1 Astreopora myriophthalma | reverse complement strand
GGGGACCCCCCCCCCCCCCCCCAAATTTCACTCAGGAGTTCGTAGTTTTCTTGTACAATTCGCCCACTTCGGCTTCTTGTGCCCTTGTTGACCGCCACTCAAAAGTCCTGTCTGACATTCCTGGTATTTTTTTTCACTCGGTCATAACCTTTCTTAATAAGACCTTGTTCTTTGTCCAGCCATTTCTTATAGTCCTGATATTCCTCACTGGTCATTCTTTCAAGGGCTTTTCAGCTCAGTGGGGCTTTCAGGCCCAAATTTATCACAGAAATCAATCGCCAAGCATCGGCGGATATCGGTGTACATGGCCAAAAGGTCCTGTTCAAAATCTTTCCCATTGAAGTCACAAGTAACCCTATATTCCTGGAGATGTTTGAGGAGAAGTTGAACCCGTTCAACAGTCCATGCCCTGACTTTCGGTGCTTTTCGGTAATTCCTCGCAGATTTGGACTCTCGAATATTTTCATCAGAAGGAGCTTTTCGTTTCGTTGTTCTTACGGGCACAACTTCAACTTCATCCAGTACCGGTAGATTAGCTTGATTATCAGACTCCACAAGTGCACCATCAACTTTGGAACTTTTTTCAATGACATTGCTTTTGTCGATGTTTTGAAGGTGATATCAGCGAAAAAGCTCGCCACGCTTGTACTGATTAGCAGCCATGTTGTTTTGTTGGCCTTTGGCGGAATTCAAAATTCAGAAACAATTGCCCCGATGACCCTCACCTCCAGCATTCACATGGAGAAAACTCACCCCACCTGAGCGGGTTACCTGCCATGGCCGACCAGGTAACCCGCCTCGGTGAGTTACCCCACCCTAAAGGTACCCCAGATGCTCTACCAGTGAACTTGAGGAGACTCAGGGGATGTATGCCATTCATCTGGGTTCTTGTGACAAACGTCCTGCATACTGCTAAGACTGAAATGTCGAAATGATCATGGACATTTTCTCAACCTCATTCCCAGGGTCTCTCATCTTCCTGCCCCTCTCTCGCTCCCTGGGACGTGAAGAGGGGAGACCCTGGGAACAAGGTTGGCATTCTCTCAGCTGCAGCAAAGAAGTTGGTGAATTTATTTTCTGTTCAAGTTCGAAAAGGTTTTTTCTGAACGTGTGTATGATTTTGTCTCTTCATTTTAGTGTGTTGTCTGAAAATCTTGAGCAGTGCGCTGACATGTTAAGAACTGAGATGAAATTGTTGTTTGAGATGGAGGGTAAGTGGAAAGTGTTAGTAAATGGGCCATTTTCGAGTTCACTTCAACCTCTACTTCAAAGCGAGTCCAAGTGCGGTCTTTAGTTTAAAAAACGAGTGTTTATTCATATGCAGTGTAAGACTAATTACTGTCACAAAACTTTCGCACTTGGACTGGCTTTGACAACGAGGCTGAGGAAAACTCGGAAGTGGCCTTTATACTCTAACCACACTAAAACGATCATAAAGTATTTTGTAACTAATATAAATAACAGGACGCTTTTTACTGTAGGTGTTTACTGGGTTGCTTGCAAATAGACATAAGGTATGCTGTTATACTGCGCATACACAGATGTCCATACGCTCTCCTACTTAGTTATGCAAGCAAGGGAAAAGCTGAAAAAAATCGTAACTGGTTTAGAAAGCATCGAGTTAAACTAAAAGTTGATAATTATCATGATCCACCCATAAGAATCAGACCAAACAGTCATAATTTATGTCAACTTTGTTTAGTCCGTGTCAGTATAAAGCCCTCAATCGCAGAATAGATCATAGCTAGAGAGATTTTCAAAAAAACCTGGTCCTGTTTATATTGATCCGAGTGCAAAGCCTTAGTTGTCTTACTGGTCATTGGTACTGGCCTAAGGCAATTTATTTGTTGTGGAAATTGTCTTGTGTTAAGCTTCCATTGTCTGCGAAGCAGTGCAATTTAGCGTCCGTTGGAGATAGGTACTCACTTCTAGCGTCCCAGGGAAAAGGGATTTGACATAAACATTGTTACTAAATTAAATCCAAAGCAGTAAATGCCGTGAGAAGACTCACAGAGCACACCTTCAGGAGCCTCAAAGCGAAGGAATGAAATCCATAGCCTGAAGAGCAGGCATACTTGGGCGTGCAAGCAATGAAGATAAGCTTAAGATGATGAACAATCCTCCGATGCCATGCTGCCATCTTGGATGATGAAAATAGTGGAGAGGATGGGAAGAGGAACATTTTAAAACCACACAAAGCATGTTGGGAACTATTGCACAATTTTACCATTTTGTGGAGAAGAAATCAGAAATTAAACGTATTTTAACACTGGGTAGCATGTGGCAACCCGGTAATAACAAAATACAGGATTAGGAGCAGGCATCTTGTTTATTGATGCAGGATACAGTGTGCGTTACAACATAAACACAGTAAATTAAATGAAAAGTAAGGTTGACAGAGATGCTTCGACTGACACTTGTACAACTTACGAAGACTTAAATAGCCTACTAGCCAGAAGACAACTCAGTCACAAACACCCCTAAAATACTTCAACAGTTATCGTGTAGCCAACAGAGGGTGAGGAAAGAGAACATATCCCTATGCCCCCAATAATTATTTTCAATCTATTTTTAAAGTTCGCGCCTCGCGGTTCATAGTTCACGGGATGGACCAATCGGAATCCGTTCTTTAAATAACTAGATTTGACATAATTGATGGAGGGCCATGTATGGGAGATACGTTCTCTTACCTCTCTTGCATAACAGTGTACATTCCCTTGTGATATTAACAAAACGTAAACAAAATACACATTTGGTTCGTTTTTCTAGTACCCTGCTGTTGCCAACACTTGAACAGTTTGAAAGAAATGATTATGAAGTGCGGTTTAGAAATCAACTGAAGAAATGATCCTTGCACTTTCTGGACAATTTAAGCAATTGTCTCTGATATGCACTTGAAAAATTCAAGTGACTCCAACGGGATTCGAACCCATGACCTCTGCGATGCCGGTGCAGTGCTCTTACCAACTGAGCTATGACACACATGTCCAATATACATGAACTGAGTCGGGTCGTCAATTGCTGTTGACGACCTGACTCACCGGATGTCGGGTCGTGAAGTTTAAAAAGGAAGTAAGCTTTACTGCCGGAAGTCGAACTGCCTAGGGCAGCTGCAAATATCTCGACGGATCGTGACCATCCGATCGGGTCGTGACGACCCGTCATTTGAAAAGTCGACCCGACTATTGGCAGTGTCAGGTCGTGAGAGAAAGAAAAACTTCGATGAACACAGGAGGCTGTGCTGCTCAAAAATGTTGTATGCTTCGTTCTCGAAGAGTAGCGTCTAAAATATCGCAGTGTCAGGTCGTGAGAGAAAGAAAAACTTCGATGAACACAGGAGGCTGTGCTGCTCAAAAATGTTGTATGCTTCGATCTCGAAGAGTAGCGTCTAAAATATCGCAGTGTCAGGTCGTGAGAGAAAGAGAAAAACTTAGATGAACACAGGAGTCACAGGAGGCCGTGCTGCTCAAAAATGTTGTATGCTTCGTTCTCAAAGAGTAGCAACTAAAATATCGATATACGCCTAGCCAATTATAAACATCGAGCAGCACAGCATTCACAAATGTTGCGAATGTGTCCTTAATACCTTGACAACATGCTGTTCACAAACAGAAATAATGACTGACTGTAATAGCGCTCCGAAATGTTGAATGCTTGGTTGTTAAAGCCGGTAGCGAAAATAGCTGTACGCTCCCTCAAAACATCCAAGCGTAGCGAAAGTCGCCGCAAGGTTCCTACAAGCATCCAACAATGATGTATGATTCGTTCATTCGTAGCGAAATTAATACACAGACAACATGCTGATACGCTGCTTAGAAATGTTGCATGCCTCATGCTCAAAGAGTGGCGGCTAAAATACCGATACATGCATGAACTATAATTGTTGTCCATAATAGCACTCACAACAAATGTTGCGAATGTTTCATTCGTTGGTAGCGAAATGAATACCCTAACAACATGCTGATCAGAGAGGTTGTATGCCTCGTTCTCAAAGACCGATATGTGCATGAACAACTATAAATGTCGTACAGAATAACACCCACAAATGGGTGAATAATTTGTTCGTTCGTGTCAGTATACTCTGACAGCATGCTGCTCAGTATTAAATTTTGTACGTGTCGTTCCCAAAGAGTAGGGATTAAATACTGATACGTGCCTTGACAATAATAAATGTCACTATAAATAGAAGAAAAGAAAAGGAGAGTATCGCAGGTGCGTCGAATTTTTCGTTCGTTCTTATAGGAAATAATACCCTAACAATTGTATGCCGTCTGCTAAAAAGGATGTGTGGAAACAAATGTAAACACCCGATAGCACTCACTGTTGTTGAATGCGTCGTTTTGAAAGCGTTCATACCAAAGTGGTTTGAAAAAATGTTTGTTTGACTGTTTTTTTTTAACCTGAAATGTCACAGCGATAGATGGAAAGGCCTGGTAGAAAAGGAGCACATACCTATAATGTGTGGAAGGACTATTTTTTGGCGGGGGTGGGGGGGATTCGGTGATCAGTGTCTCGCCTGTCCTGGCGGGTCGCGTGGAAGACCATCCAGGTACAGATACTTGAGGTAATCGAGGTCGTAGTAGAACCAGACGTGTCTCTTGGTATCTGTGTTATTGAGGATAACATCTAGTTGTCTTGCCCGTTTCTCCGCCACCTCTCTGTCACTCCAAAACTGGGACAGCATTATCCACCGCCTGAAGAGATATGGAGAACAGCCGTTCCCAAGGAAAAACAAGCTCAATTTAAATGCCGCCCGATCGCCAATTGGCTTTCTCCAAAATGCCATCTTCATTTCTTGAGGCCAAACTGACAGTGGATAAAAAGCGTCTCCATTGATAGTTTGGAATAATTTAAGCCTCTCCTGGCTGATTTCTGCTCTGGAAAGCAAGGACAAAGTTGATCGATATTCAGACAACGTTGCCATGATGACTGTCTAATGGTGAATGACTGGGCCGCCTGCTTGTGAGAAACATCTAGCAAATTTTTTTGCTGGGGTAATAAGGCGTGACGTTGCTTTTCAAATCGCACCTTTTTTATTTTCACTTCTGTCTTAATAAGCTTTGTCTTGAATTGGTTACTTTCTATTGTTGAGATTTTGCGGTTGTCAGGTGAATTTGTTTGAAGAGGTTTTCACACCTGAAATTGACGCAAGTGGTAGATGCTAAATGCCTTACTGGGATTAGTTGGCTCTTCATACACTGTTGAAGGTTGCCATTTTCATTTGTTGAGGCCAAGCAGGCAATGGAAAGACCTTTTTTTAGTGAATGACTGAAATAAACCAGTTGTTTCCGGCTGACTTCTGTTTACAAACGAAGCACGTACATCGATATTTGGATATTTTTGCGATGATGCCTTTTTCATGGTAAATGTCAGGGCAGATTGGTTCTAAGCAACACAAAGGAAATCCGTCCTTTACTTAATGAAGCCTGATGCTGCTTTACAAATCGCATCTCTTTTGAATTTTTTTCCTTTTATCACTTTTAATGCGATGCGTTTTTAATTGGTTACTTTCTTTCCTTTTGGTTGAGGTTTTGCAGAGGCGATTTTCTTTGAAGCAAGTTATCACACGCTAGATTACCGGAAATGGTGGATGGTAAGTGCTTATTCACATAACGGCAGCCAGTTCACTTTAACACTGTTGAAGATTTTATGCGCGGGGAATGTTAATTACTTTTCTTCTCTTTCGAAGAATTGATTGCACTCCAAGGGAGCAATTTATTGACGTACAACTGAATGGGAAATTATTCGTTAGTCAACTAAAATTACCGCAAATTGTGGATGGTAAATGGTTAGTTGACATAACCGCACTCGGCTCACTATAACACTGTTTCATCTTGTGCGGGGAATGTTAATTACTTTGCTTGTCCTTCGTTTTGGTTTCACAGCACCATCAACGATTTATCGATCTCCTACAAATTATAACGAATACATTTTCGCCAATGTACCTTTATTTTAAGTTATCTCATAGCCCTAAACACAGCCTTCACCAATCATCCGCTAATATTCGAATTAAAGAATGAAGAAGAACATACTTTTGGTTTCATAAACTGCCTGGTTGGAATGGTTATAGTACAATATACAAAACATTTGACGAAAATGATCTTAGCCACAACTATATCATCACTCATATAAGAATAAAAATTTGTAATTGTTGAATGTTGGTTTATTTTTTGGAAGCCCTCTCAACATCTTCGTTGTGGCAGTCGAGAACATAGAGTATTAAGAAGAGAAATCGCTAGCGGTTCATGTGCTTGCTGATATGGGAAAACTTCGACAGCCAGGAAAACAGTTGTTCACAAACTTCCGTGTTCACATCCTGTTAATAAAGGAAAACGGGAAACAATCATTTCAGATTGTATATGTTTGCTGGTTCTTTATGGTAACCGTGTCATTACGATGTCATAACTTCATAACATGCCGTTATGACGTCATTTTATGGTCTATAAGAGTGTAGACCATAGAAAACTGCTCTCGATTTGTTAACTGTTAACTGCCACTCATCACGGGTCATTTACATTATCGAGGGTAACATCTGCAATCTACAGTACACAGGCAAGAGCGAAACAGCGTTCAATCTCCGCTAAACAACCACAGAAATGATATCAAAAAGGGAATGAGCAGTTGTGAACTTACGGAACATTTTCTACATAATAAACGAACAAATAACATGATCATTACAATAATAGAACATCAGGAAAGATAAGGATCTGAACAGAAGAAGGATCTCCTGAGATGCCGGGAGATGTTCTGGCTAAAGAAACTGAATTCCATGCAGCCAAATGGACTTAACAAACGAAGTGGCTAATCTTTCAATAATTATAGTTGCAGTGATCTTTACAAAGTTCTGGGTACGCAAAATGTTTTAAACATACGTTGTAAGGGTCCCTAATTACCGGAAATTCGTCATTGATGAACAACCACAGTTATGCTATGCAATTAAGCAATTTACGGATGAAATTACCTTTACACGTAATATAATTAACTGTAATACGAAACGCAGTTTAGACCCCTGAAGAAAGCGTAAGCCGAAACAGGTCAGGTCAATAAAGGATTCAAATGAACACATGTAGTCCATTCTCCTTTGTGTATATATGTACTTCAAGCACTGTTTGTTCAAGTTCCAATTTTTTTTAACAAACATCTCCTCTGTACCTTAAGTGTCTCTGACTTCAGTGGGTTGCAGTATGTTCTGCACCATCCATCAACATGATTTTTGAAATGGAACCCCCGGGTCACATAATATCTCCATTTCGCAGATCCTTGATGCAACATCTGTGTTTGAGCATCTTTTGGGATTTTGTGCAAATCTCTTTAGATGGCATGCATCATCATAGCATATGACACCTAATTATCCAAACAGACATGTTAATTACTGTTCAATCTAATGTTACACAGAATGCCTGCTACACCTGAATATATCTGGTAACACATCATGACTGCGAATGTGCCGTTATTTTTAGATAAACTGTGTCATTTTATTTTCGAATCAGCCATTGTTGTAGTATAATTCACTTACTTGTTTGATGAAATTGTGGTTTCTCGAGGAGATTGTGTAGGTGTGCATAGACTTGGGACTTGCTTTCTGACCCAAACAATTCCTTTACATTTATAACAATGCCACATGGCCTTTCCATCACTAAAATTCCTATAGCAGGATATGAATGTTAGTAAGTTTAAGGCAACTTAACATCTCTACAACAAATAACATTTCGTTCATAAATTGCAAGGGAAGTCACAAAATACTTCTTCAGCAGTAACTCACTGGTATGCTAATAATTCAATCAAGTAATGATATTTCACCATATATTTACTAGCAATTCAGTCAAAAGCAAAAGAAGAAAAGAAAAATGAGAAATAAGTGGCCAGGGGGCTCTAAAAAATCCTTAGGGCTTATGCTAAGAGGTCCCTGCATTGATACATGGAGGAGGAGTATGCAAAGTATCTCCATTTCAGCCCAATAGTGGTGTGCAGTGATATAACAGCAAAGATTGCTCGGCTTCCATTATAAACAAATAATAGCATGACTTGTATGTTGTATTTGGCAATAATACCGCCTAGCAATATTTCAGAATTCTCCAAATACCACTCGCCGCTTTGCGGCCCGTGGTATTTTTGAGTATTTTGAAATATCACTCGTGGTATTATTGCCAAATTCCACTACAGGTCATCTATTACCTATACTAAATATACTTAAACTAATCACTTTCTATTGCAAATTGCCTGGTGTTTATTCTACACTTAAGTATAGTAAATAATATCCTTTGCTGAGAATCTCTTTTTTATTCCAAGGAATCGTCATAAATAGTCTGTTTCATCCACTACAGCACCTGCTGAAAATTGGCAGCACTAGCATGAAAATATAAGGAAACTGTGCTAATGAGGCAAACATATTAGACTGTACCTGCAGTGCGATAATTTTTGCATTTATGTCGTCCCTTTTCTGTACCACATACAAGTTGCCTTTTCTTGCCACTGGCATCCTGGACCAGACCATCATCCACACTTTCAACTGCAAATCCAGAGCTATATATGGGCAAGAAGGAGGAAATAAAATTACACTAAGAAAGTGATATTACAATGTAGTATCATTTCCTTTTAATTAGTTACTATTATTATTATAATCATTACAACTACTGTTATCATTATTATTATGTTGTCATTCAACAAAATCATTACAAGTAAGGGTGAAGTGACTTCCAAGCCTAATTATTACCCATTTTCATTTTTCCTTTTTTTAACATGTTTTCATCATGAATAACACTGTTCATTTGGGAATTTGGCAAGAGAAAATCATGGTTAATGGCAATATATATGGTTTCAGTTATGATGAAAACACAGTACCTGCTAACAATACTTTGACCAATTGGGAAGTCATCATTCTCTCTCATTTTGCCTGTCAATAATTGCAGTTCACTTCACCTCTGCCCAAATTCCACCACATCTAATAAATGCAGAGTATAGTCCTTCTGAGACTGAACAATTTCCTCTACTTTCTTGGGCAAGTGTACATCCCTTAACCAGCTCTTTCGTCCCTCTGACCATAAGACCTTCAACAACAATAGTAACATTCTTGAATGATTGCACTACGTAAAAATGACAAAGTAGAGGCCTATACTGCGCAAGTGAGCTGACATTGTGTCGTTTTGTGTGGAACAAAGTAAGTGCATGCTGTCTTCTTTATGGGCATTTTTGTACTTAAGCCTTCCCTAACATTATGCCCTCCCAAAATCAGCAAAAAATACATGTTTCATCATTACCTCATACATTTTTGTCTTTCTAGTGCTCTTTTCATTGAGAATTTTCACAACAAGGAGTTCGTCATTGTTTTTGGCTGTTTTTGACATATCTATGGTGTCTTCAATGTTGTCATCATGAAATTGGCGTGCAAACCCATTGTGTATGTGACAATATCTTGAGCCTTTTCCAGGGGTGTTCTGACAACCTACATTAAAAATAGGAATGAAATAAGCTCATGTTAAAACACTCATGCATCTGTGATATGAAGGGGGTGACAATAACAATGAAATTTACAGGTAACTTTCACTGGTCTAAATATAATAGTGCATATTTTCGAAATTCAAGTAACAGATCTTTACACAGATATTGTGTTAACTTTCATGAATAACCAACACCATGAAATTCACCCCTTTTGCCATTGCTATCAATGTGTTATTGTTATCACATTAATGGAATGATTCGACTTAGGCATATTTATTATCCATCAATTGTTAGAAATTCAATGCATTAAGAACATGATGTGGAACCTTATTTTGTAGTGCAAAAAGATAACTGCTACACAACCATATTTAATATTATTGGATAAAACCATAACCATGGCCTAGCATGATAACATTTTATAATGCTTCTGACGAAATCAAGATATTTGTCATTGTGTACTTTGAGACCTACCAACCACAACAGTTCCTTCCATTCCAGCATAGTGCAGCTCACCAATATCCTTGCAAGAACAAACTTGTCGTGCATTTTTCATGTTACCATCAAGAACAAGCACATTATTACATCCTGGCACTTCACAGGAATGTCCTGGAAGAAAAGAATGCCTTGTTTGTCACTTCAGGAATCCTAGGTTCAAGACACTTCTCAGCCGCACTTGTACATATAGTCAACTTCCTTGCCTCCAGCCAGTTGGGATTCTTAACAGTTGTTGTTAAATGTTCTGTTCTGTTGTGATTGTGTTCATTGGCCCCGAAAAGCCCCCATGGGGAGTGGTCATTGTTAAGTAAGTATGATGTATGTACTTGTAGGTAGGTAGGTAGGTAGGTAGGTAGGTAGGTAGGTAGGTAGGTAGGTAGGTAGGTAGGTAGGTAGGTAGGTAGGTAGGTAGGTAGGTAGGTAGGTAGGTAGGTAGGTAGGTAGGTAGGTAGGTAGGTAGGTAGGTAGGTAGGTAGGTAGGTAGGTAGGTAGGTAGGTAGGTAGGTAGGTAGGTAGGTAGGTAGGTAGGTAGGTAGGTAGGTAGGTAGGTAGGTAGGTAGGTAGGTAGGTAGGTAGGTAGGTAGGTAGGTA
>BLFK01000766.1:67848-85348 GCA_014634185.1 Astreopora myriophthalma | reverse complement strand
CAAGGTAGTGTGACAAGAGCAGATCGCAGAACAAAACCTATTCAAAACGACACTAAGCGTTTCATTATTTTGACACTGCCTTTTGGTTCTCCAACGAGCTGACCTTCAATGTCATCGTTGCCTTCAAGACTGTAACCAAATTGGCGGTTGTATGTTTTTGCAAATGTCGAAAACGGCACGGCTCCCACGACCAGAAAATTGCCACACTGTCTTATCAAAAACATGTCGAATGCAGTATCCTCGGATGACAACAAGAATTCGTTTTCGAGGCAATTCTCATCAAACTGTCTTTGACCATTCTGCATCCAATTCTTGGTTTTCACTCACGTGACACTGGCCTTGGCAACGGTTGCTATCCGCCATCTTTGTGCCCCTCGAGTGTAAACAAAGCTGAGAAGCGAAGAGACGCGAATGCGATAGTTTGAGATGGTCCACTGCATTGTAGTTGGTTGTGGGAACAAAAGCGGCAAACACAAGACAAATTTCAGTAAAATACCGAAGATTGTTACAAATCAAGGCGAAGAGTGGGAAGAATTAATGAGGGAGAGGAGAAATCGATGGATTGCCGCGGTGAGTCGTGGCGATACCGAAACGAAGAACGTCCTTGAAAGCGAGCGTGTTTGTGGTCATCATTTTGTTTCAGGGAGGCCCTCAGCTGCGTGGGACAAGCACAATGTTGACTGGGTTCCTACTTTAAACCTCGGTAAAAAAGAATTCAAGACAAACGAAGACAAAGACAAGAAACAGAAGGCTGTAAATGAAAGAGCTGAAAGAGCAAAAGAACGAAGGAAGCGTGTCTCTGAGCAACAACCAGCGGAAATTGCGGAGAAAAGGACAAATCTAAATCAGAGTGGTTATCGTGTCGCTGATATCTCCTTCTCCGAGGCGAGCACGAGTACCTCATCTGGAGACCTTGAAAATGCTGGCACTGCTGAAACGATGGAAATGGAGCAAGTGGAGCCCTCGTGTAGCACAACTGGTTCTATGAACGAAGCCACCATAGAATGTGTTGATGAGCCCGAAGAAATCACCGTGGCTTCTTCAAACGACGCTGAAACACAGACCGAAGAGTTTGAATACATGTTTTACAAGCCCACGTATCGAGCTCCCGACAGAGAATATTTTAAATCAGATGATAAAGTTCGCTTTTACACAGGACTGCCATCCTACCAGGTCCTCATTGTAACATTAAATCATGTGGCACCGCACGTGAGTCGACGGACTCAGACACTAGATCCTTTCCAGGAATTTGTTATTGTTTTGATGAAGCTACGACTCAATATGCCGTTTCAGGATCTGGCTTACCGATTCATGGTATCCGTACCAACTGTTTCCCGGATCTTCTGGTCGTGGATAAATGCCATGGACAACAGGTTGAGTGGGCTCCTTCACTGGCCAGCGAGAGAAAGTCTTTGGAAGACAATGCCAATGTGTTTCAAGTATTCGTTTGGCAATAAGGTAACAGTTGTTATCGACTGTTTTGAGGTTTTTATTGATAAACCAACAAATTTGCTGGCAAGAGCTCAGACTTTTAGTTCCTACAAACACCACAATACTATTAAAATATTAATTGGCATCACCCCACAAGGAACTGTTTCATTTGTTTCAGAAGCGTGGGGAGGACGAACCTCTGACAAGTTTCTTACAGAAAATTGTGGATTTTTGGACAAACTTTTACCAGGGGACATGGTTATGGCAGACAGAGGCTTTACCATCAATGAAAGTGTGGGGCTGAAACAGGCTAAACTTGTAATTCCAGCGTTCACCAAGGGGAAGTCACAACTGGACCCGGTAGATGTGGAAAAGACCAGGGGAATTGCCAGTGTGCGCATTCACGTTGAAAGAGTTATTGGACTGTTGCGCCGAAAATATACGATTTTAGAGGGAACCCTTCCCACTGACTTCCTTAGGGGTAACCCTAATGGACCACCCGAAGCACAGGTTCCGATCATAGACCGCATAGTGAGGGTTTGCTCTGCGCTTGTAAATTTATGCCCCTCTGTAGTCCCATTTGACTAGCTAAGTTCATTAATTTAGGGGAACATGGCATCCCAAAACAGAGCCCGCTCTCTGAGCACATTGAATGTCGACAATCTTTTTACTGTAGAGAGCTTTGAAATCATGACTTAACTTGTAGTGTTATAATTATTCTTTATTTGATACATACATTGCAATCTCCTTATTAAGAACCCACATTTTCATAGTTTATCGCCAAATATTTGTTACGTTGCTGCTTGGGAATTTAAATTATTAAAGTTTTTGAAAAGTTCTTGTTTCTTATGACAAATGTTTTTCTTACTCAAAGAATAATGACACTTTTGCCCAGGGCGGGGGGGGGGGGGGAACTTGGGATTGAGATGATCGAATGGGAGCAAAACTCAAGACCCAAAAAATCCCAAGGGCTTTCAACAAAAACCGAAAAAATCCCTGGACCAAAAATTAATGCCAAAAAATCCCACGCAGAATTTCTGACCCTTAAAAACATTAGAGACACACTTGTGAAACACCCAAGAAGACTTCCTTTGATTGTAATTTCTTCTCAAAACTATGCAGCCAAGGTCAGTAATACCAAAAAAAATCCCTAATTAAATCAATCCATCAAAAAAAATACTTCCCACATTTTCCTACCCAAAATAATCCTAGATTCAAAAATTTCAAACCCCAAAAAGTCCTTTTATAATCCCTGTGACATGAAATCCCAAGTACTCCCCCTGGGCTCTTTTGTAGGACTGAATGACTGCAATCTAATGATTCATATACCTCTTTCTTCATTGAAACAGCAGCTCTTTTAAAGGCTGAAAGTAGAATACTGAGCTGAAGGTTCACTTTCAGAACATACAATGTCTCACAAATTTCTGAACCAGGTGTTTCTAATTTCAGATCATCACAGGTGGAAATCATACCCTAGCCTTTTTTAGAATTAGTTTTTGATTTAACTTTTTACCACAATGACATTATACAGTTTGTGTGCTGATCTTTATATTTCCAGATTTATAATAATGTCAGCTTAACTGTATGTCAAGCTTACAGTGAACCTAACCTCAAAACATCTTTACTGAAGTAAATCTTTGCACCTGTTCAAATACAGCTGTATTGCACTTTTTTAAGTGCCATTGTTACCAAATTTTGACTTATTACAGGCTTTTAAAGTCTGAAAGGGTTTGGATCAAATTCTTGAATTGGCATCACATACTTATTTGCATCTTTGTAAACATACATGCAAAGCAGTTTGGGAAGTCAATTCAAAAATAGACCCAAGCCCACTCTGACTTGGTCATATTCTTAAACAATGTGTAGCTTTTTGTACAAGTTTGAATGCTTTATTAAGAATCAAAATGTCTTGAATAGGTGCAAAGTTTTACATTAGTAGAAAAAATATTTTGGATTTAAGTGCGCTTAAAATCTCACTCACATATTATCTCCTAAACACAACAAAGGGGAGGAAAGAATAAGGCCTCCAAGTAACACTTGATGCAATGTTTTCCTCTTTTTTCACAAGCAAATAAAAGGGAATTGGAAGGAGAAAAGTCTTGTTACTCAAATGTCACTTTAGCTTTGTTACAAACCCCTTCAAATGTTGCTTACATACAGTAAGGCAATTTACTAGGGTATGAATAGAACCTGCAGTTAAAAAACTGGGAACATGTTCAATTTTTTGTCTTTGAGACAAGCTGTTAAATGCGGACGCATTCTACGAATGTCAAAATTTAGATGCATAGGGTCTGCTCCTAAAGCTAAAGAGACAGCGAAGGCAATGGCGAAAACACCACAGTCACTGTCGTTGGTCTGCTGCTGGACTGGAACAAAGTCAAGTGAAACCAAATTTCCACCTAACAAGTCATTGGTCTGGTCCTCTACCTCTTGACTAATGATGTCAAGAAATAAACTGTCATAAAGGTGTACCTTACCAGGCAAACATCTTATATTACTAATACAGACCCAGTGATTACTCCCTGTATGAAGGATCTGGATGAACTCCCCTGAAACAACATTAAAGTTCCGTACACGTCCAAGGGTTGGACGCTGCAGGCCTTCAATTAATGGGTTTACATCTTGTAGAAGCACTTGTGCAGCTTGGACTATGTCACAATTAAGCCACCCAGATGAATCATTAATTATGTCATAGTCTGATTCTTGTAAATTTGATAGGGGACCATATTTGTCAACAGTGCCTGTAGTTTCCTTAGTGATCTCAATTTCATCATCACTATCACTGCTGGAATCACTTGAAACACAAGATGTAGACACACTGTCTGCCACTGGGGATGAACAAGCAGCAGAAGAAATAGTGGAAGAAGTGGTTGGCTCAACAGTCCCTGAATTAGGTTTAGCAGAAGAAGTACAAGTGGTAGGTTGAACAGTCCTTGAATTAGGTTTTTTTGTTGTTTTTTTTCTGCAAGCCTCACACTGCCAAGTTGTCTTAGCATTGTTTGGCATCCTTCTCAGCCCCAAACAACTCAAATGAAAGAAGTTTCCATTCCCACAGCTTATCCCATGGCACTCTAGTAATCTGTCAGTTGCAGTTGCCTTGGTGTTACAAACACAAATGCTGCTGCATAGCATGGCAGCCTGGTTCACTGCAGGTGGCTGCTTGCTCTTTTTTGAGCTCCTCCTTTGTTTGAACTGTGCTAATCTACTGCAGTGTGGGCAGTACCATGTTTTCAACATTGGCACCTCACTGAGTGACAGACATGCGGTGTGGAATTTGGCATAAGGGCAGTCCACATTACTACACGAGACCACATGACCACTGGGCTGGCCTCTGCAAAAGCAAATTCCACTGGCACTGGCAATACTTAGAGGTGCATCACATCTTCTTGTGAACCATCTCCCTAGGATCTCGGGCAGAATGCATATTCTCCAAAAAGCTTCCAGTTTCTTTATGACTGCATCAGAGTGGATTGGATTAGGGTAAATTCTGTCTGTTGTTAAGTGTGCATTTAAATGAGAGTCAATGCCACAGACAACAAAGTCACAATGCATCCTCCCTGGTACAGTAAATAACTGTTGCTGAACCTGAAAGTAGTACTTGTGTTCTCTTTTCAACTTGAAGGAACCATCAATCTTTTTCAAACAAGAGCTCTTTTCAGTGGCATACTTCTCAAAGTCACCTTCTTGGATAGAAATGGGGCATTTCACTTCGCCACATCCCAACCCACAACAATCGCATGATGTCAGAAAGTCTGGTGTGGCATGGAGGAATGGAAACTCCTTATTAATAAACAACCCACATCTTGTAAGCAGAAAGTTAATGTGGGTCTTTTTCATATGCGCCTCATATGCCCTTATAGCGTAATCTTCGTACTTGCAGCCATGCTTTATTGCCTTGGTGTTCACCTTAAAAAGGTGTGGATAACAGATAGACTTTATTAGTGACTGGGAAGGTTGTGCAACATTACTGTGGTAGACTGCACCACTAACTGAGGCGCCAATTCGACCTGCTCGATGCCTGAAAAATCCAGGGCCCTTTGCTTGATCTCGTGTGTCCTGCTCAACTATTTTAATCTCTTCATCTGACACGTTGATCTTGACATTCTTGCACTTTTGAAGCAGTTCTGGATATTCAAGATCTAAATTGCCGGGCTCAAAAAGATCTGATAGCACACGCACATTCCGGCTTTTAGCTACAAACTGTTCAGCATAGGGATCAATTAGACTGAGGACTGATGCTTTTGTTTCACACTGGTTTAGTGCTTCGTAAAAGATGTCCATTTCCGATTTGGAGGCCGGATGTGAAGGAATGGCAGTTGTTGCTTTACTACATGTAGGTTCAATCTGACTGTTGGTACAAGTCGTGTCCAGCGAGTCAATTCGAGTGTCAAGGTTTTCCTTGAGCTTCTTGGCAGAACTAAAATCAATATCCTTAACTCTTGCGTAGGAAACCTCGGTCACATAAGTTGGCAAGAGCCACGCGCATTTCACTTGCGTACATGCCATCTTTCCGTTGACACGTGCCCAGCATTCGATGTAAATCATCGCGCTGGCGACATGCGAACACGATTCAGCGAGTCCAGCTTTACAGCCTAAACAGTGAGAAGAGAGTATTGTTCCATCGGTGTCGGCTATAATCCATACATTGACGAGAGGATCATTCATTCGCTGCGAGTGACGAACTTTAGCAACAACAACGTACCTTCCGGAAATCATTTTGCCTTTTACCGAAGCCACAAACCCCGACACAACTTGGTTGTACGCTTCCAGGCTCTTGAAATTTTTAAACTGGTCATTCGTGTAGAAACTCGTCTGCAGAACTAAATAGCTAAACAAATCGGACTGTTCGATGGGTGGCAAACATTCCGGACTGAACTGATCGCTGGGGATATTTGCCGGGTCAACACCAACTACAGAAATCTTCCGAAGGTATCGCAGTTTTATGTGGCTTTCCAGGGATGCTGCATACTCAGAAAGCACAGGAATCCTTCTGCTAAGTTTCTCGATTTCATCTTTCCCATTTTCCTGGGATGAATCCATGCTGAATTCACTGAACAGCCCAAAATACGCGAAAACCACACAGATCTGGCTTACTATTATCATAAATTTCACACTCTGAGGGGCACAAATATGGCGGACAACCATATTTGGAAAGGCCTGTGATGTCACGTGAAAACCAAGAATAACCGTAGTGTTCGTGCAATTTACACCCGCGGCAAAACTTCGTCAGCCGTGAACCTAAGTACCTCATAGCCCATGGTAGATGACAATGACATGACTTTTGATATCAACAGACAGTGCCTCATTACAAATATGGCAGGTGTTCCTCTTGCTTGCAAGAACGGATCCCATTGGGTTTCCACTGGTCAGGGTAAAGTCATGAAATTCTTTAAATGCCTCAACACTTCTGCTATTTAAAACGGGAAATAAGTGAACTGCACTTTCCACTTCAGCTACAAGTGAGGACGCACTATCGTCTGCAGAGAGTTTCCGCTTGTAACCAACTTTCTTCTCAACAACATCTTCTACCTTTTCATCAAAAATAAACCTTTTGATGGTTGAAGCAAAGGAATTTAAACTGAATGTGTTCATTCCAGCAAATTCCTTGACATAAAAAAGGCGAAATAGACGAGAATAATCACCGAAGATCGCCATAGTTATCGTTGACACTCAACCAGGCCCAAACGTCGTGTGAGTATGGTCAGCGGTCATTACACACTACTGGCTGCGCTTAGAGGGTCGCGGTTAAAAGAACCGCTTGGTTACGGAAAACCATCCTTACGGGCGTGTAATTTTACAAATGTGCCTAAACCTATACATTATTTTAAAGGTTAAAGAACCAAAAATGACGTGGAATGTTTTTAACTGGTGAAATTGAATATAAAATGTACTGGGATCAGCAAGTGCAAAATTAAGCGATTTTTATAAATGTGGCAAACTCGCATCGGGTTTTGGCCTTCTTAAGTAAACAATGACTGCATAACACTCAGCAGATGTTTGCCTTCAAAACGGTGTAGGGAAATCATTAGATCAGCTTTCAAAAAAAGATATTATAATTCAAAGTTCAGCGACATACATTTCTTGGATTGACTTAGCGTTAGGAATTATATCTTAAAAACGAAAAACAAATCAGCTAAAGCCCGACACTGTTTTGCAGAGGAGGGTTTCTTGTAGCGTTGAGCGAAATTTTAGATTTCTACAATGAATTCCTGTAGACAAAGTATCCGCTCAAAGATGACAGAATATACGACAAATTAAGCCGAATAACAAGGCTTAAAAAGTTTAGTCAACTTTGACGTAATGAACCTCACACTTGCTGGACAATTTAAGCAATTGTCTGATATGCACTTGAAAAATTCAAGTGACTCCAACGGGATTCGAACTCACGACCTCTGCGATGCCGGTGCAGTGCTCTTACCAACTGAGCTATGAAGCCACACAGTTGAGAGCTGGTCAATTTGCTGGGCTCATGCGTGTTTTCCGTGACGTAATGAGTCACGCAAAAAAGGAAACTTACAATAACTCGGAGTGACAAGAGATTTCGGATTTTTTCTTTCCTGCATAAGAAATCCAACACCACATGGGTTATGCCCGCCAAATATCACGATTTTGGAAAAATTTGACCCGCGAACCTGTTCCGTAACCTTAAATATTCAAAACACTGACGTCAGAAACCGTATTCTGAAGATATGCTCCGCAGCTCTCAAAAATGGCACCGAAATACTGAAAGAATCGATCGTGAAATGAATCATCCTTTCAAAGTTATTTTGCTGTAAAGACCTCAAAAGCTCTCTAGCAAGGTCTCAAAGGTTTATTTGTGGGTATGTTTTCGTGCTGTGAATCCCCTCTCTCAAAATGTAGTTCATTGATCGGTCATTGGTCTTTTGATCATCTTCATTGATAAACTTGAAGGAAGGACAATCAGTTGACAGTAATTATAGTCAAGTATTTGTATTTCGGTGGAATCCTATGTGAAAGTCTTCCTTGTTTCTTTAGGTTCCCTGGGATTCTATAACGGTTAGTTTTTTGGGGGGGTTTCTGTTCGTTTGAAGTTTTTTCTTACTTCCTCCGCGAATTTCACACGTATTTACCTCGTAAATGAACCCATCGCAGATGCATTGAGCAAGAAGGCAGGACATTCCATTGTCAGCTCTTAATTAGTGGCAGTAAAGAAAATGATTGACACATGAAGGAAAAATTCACAAGGAAATTTAACAGTCTCCCATGCGACCTTCTGTTTAACCGCCTTCAATAAGTGCTGACAAAGCCATTATATCATTTGGAGAGAGTTGCCGCACTCCTAACACCCTTCAGTGTTACCTCAGCTCTCGCTTTACTCGAGTGCCACCAGTGCGATTGTCTGTGAGTATGCTGTCAAACCATATGAAGCGATTGGACAAGGTCCTTCAGGATTGTCACAATGACGAGTTGGACTGGACCTTATTACCAACAAATTTAAAAGAAGTAAGTGAACCAATGTTTTACTATTCCCCGTTTTTTAACGGTATGATCATCGCCAACTTTAAATACAATCACAATCAGTATTCAAGGTTACAATTTGCGGCTCTATATTTGTAAACTTGAGTTTACGATGCGAAGCCGCCCAACGTACACTGTTCTACCGTTCGTAGTCCAACAATTTTTTCTATTAACTTCCTTTATCTCTTTCAAATGGCATTTAAAGCCTTGCAATTGTGCAAGCAAATAGAAAAATATACCATGATTTTGCCATATTTGCCATATTCGAACTTTTTAATTGAAATTTGTGACCTGTGACTAGTGCAAGAACAGGAAAAGGGCCTTTACACAATCGTAGTTTTTTCTTGCTGGGAATTTGTTTCTGTTTTAAAGTCTTCGAGCAAGTACTCAATGCTGCTGTGAATTAAGCTACGCAGTAGATAAGTCAAGCAATTTTGAAGAGTAGAGAAATTGTTTCTTACATGGCAAAGATATTTTCAATTCATCACATTGACTACAAAGACCCGACATGAGACGCCTCGCGTACTCCTTACCATCTCCCATCGCAAACTCCTCACTGTTTTCTTTCGACTGTTGTGGTATTTCCATCACATCACTGCGTGATGCCGATTGATAAAGGCATGGTCAACGAGCAACGCCTCCAAATAGCTCTGTCGCTTGTGCAAACTGCGTTCAAAACTGCCGCGTGCGATTTCTTTTTAACACTCACGAAAAGATGCAAACAATATGGCAACTGCGATGTATTATGCCTTTCTTTGGGCGCCGCTGTAGAGTTGACGCCAAAGATTTTCCTACTTCATTTGTATCCATAACATGGTCGATCGACCTATTCATAACACACACAAATGCTTCCCACAAATGGCTGGAAGATGACATGTTGCCTTACGGTTGACTCCCCCTTCTTCCATGCGCGAACAAAGTTCGGGCATGCGTATCAAGTGAGTCTTACCGCGTGTTTTCGAATTTATCGATTTTTCACACTTTGGTAATTTGGAACTAAATACTCAGTGTAAGCAGAAAACTTACGGGCCCCCCCCCCAAAAATCCTGTAGTCAACGATAGTTAAAATTCCTCATTTTCAAATAAAATACACTTCTTGTCAATCCAAAAATTGCCCAAAAAACAAACTTGGAAGTAAAATTTTAAACATTCGCAGTGAAATTTGATGTTGTTGTCTCATGGGTGATTTCATATGCTTTGCTAGGATTTGTGTTTGTTAACGTGGATCGAGTAATTACGAACTTGTAGCAGTTAAGATACAAAGGAAAGCAGACAATATGCTTTCTTAATTAAAAAGGTTATTCAGATAAGCCCGTGTTTGTGCCTGAAAAGGAAACGCGTTCAATTCTTTGAAGCATAATTTATTGACTCCAACAAAGTACGTTTTTCACTAATTTCCGTAAAGTTGCTTCGAATACAACGAATTTTCGATTAAAGATAAAACACCATAAAAATTCACATTTAAACCTGTAATTTTTTGCAAGGTGGATTCAGAGGTGCACTCCTTTCGAAGAAAGCTTGTAATTCCTGTAATGATTCGCAGTGTCTCGCCGAGGCACATGTCCCTTCGCACTGCCAAAACCACTATCTGTCCTCGAACACGGATTTCTTCACTAAAAACTAACTGATTTCCACTGGTTCAGCCGTCGAGTGTTCCTTTGAACTTTTTCTTTTGATTTACTGTATTAAAAAGCGGTGTTTTCCTTCTGAAAACGGCAGACTGCTATCTTAAAAAAATTCACGCGTGATAGACACTGCAGCCATTTCTGAACTGTGTGAATTATCTCTGAAAAATGTATGGTTACCCCCAATTTTCCTTTTTGATACCAAGAGCACTTGTTAAGTTCCGCTGTCTCTGTATAGTTTGGAATCGCGGCAAATTATCTAAACTCCGAGGACTCAAGATGCGCAGAACGTATGCGCAATAAGAAAAGTACTACCCTCTTTATGCCACTAACAGAATGTCTAATTTCATCTTGATTCTATAACTCCAGAAATGTCGCCTCTTTGCCAAGGGTTTAAAACAGACAGAAACATCCATTCTAGTAGGTCTGCTGGTGTTAATCGCCTTTTGCATGGGCCATGCAACTGTAAATGTCCACTCATTTTGGAGTGAGCCAGTGATCGTCTGGATCATATTGGTTATTACTACAGGTAAGCTGTTCTATCCTTCCACTTTGAATTATAACAACATTGCATTTTTTACTTGTATCACTCCGTTAAACATCGGCAATCACGGCCAATTCTTTTCAATTGTGTTTTAATTGACCTCAACGACATTACATTAACACGCAAACTTTACTTTCTGACAAGAAGCTCACTTAACGACAAAGTGCATGCCTTATATCTTTATAGCCCCTGTTAACATGACAGGAAAAGTATCGTAACTTGTACCCACAAATACAAAAGCAAACACTCGCTTTTCGAGGTGTTATCTTCCGCATTAATTACACAGGTTGTTAGATGACAAACACTACCCACTATGTTATTTTCTGCTGTGATTCCAATTATTAAATTAAAATTAATGTATTACTATTAATATTGCATTGCATTATAAAGAGCACCATTGCCAAACGTCAGCTCCATGTCCCTTGCAAACTACATTGAGAACCCAGTGCTTTTTTCTAAGTTGACTTCTGAATTTACGTCCCATCATTGATGTAAATGCTTGAGGGAACTATTCAGAGTAACTACAGGACAGACCTTTTAAACAGGTCTGATAATCCCTTAATTGGTTGACACATGCTTTCACTACTGGACACAACTTCAAATAATAATAATAATAATATTAAAATTTATAGTGCGCAAATTCCATAAAATGTTCAAATGCGCATTACAAGATTAAAAATTACCATTAAAATAGACTTACAATAATTTTAAGAAACAGTTAAAAGTAAACTTAGAATGGCTAAAAAAGCTATAAAAATGCACTACGAAAAAGGTGAGTCTTAAGTTTAGCTTTAATATCCAGCGGTAGCGGTCCTAATATCCAGCGGTAGTTCGTTCCATAGTTTCGGAGCAGCACAGGTAAAGGAACGGTCCCCCAGTGTAGCTTTCGATTTAAATGATGGATGGCTAAGTAAAAGCTTATCGCTGGAATTTCTTAAATTATAATTGGAGGGGGGTCTAAGGGAAATAAGAGAGGATAGATAAGAAGGGGCTAAAAATTAAGAATCTTAAAAGTAATTAACAATATTTTAAACTCAATTCTATATCTAATTGGTAACCAGTGTAACTTAAAAATTAAGGGCGTAATATTGTATTGTTGTAGATAACAATTATATTGCTGTAATCAACGGTTTCAAACTGTGTTCTTTAATATCTGTTTATACACATATGCTCGTTCGAAATCTATAGCAAAAATACAGCAATTATGATAGATGAGTAAGGATTCTACTAAATTACAATTCCATAGAAAAGAAATATTTACCCGATGATTGTCTCCAACGTTCGTTGTGTCTCATGCACGATCGATTAGTGATTGTTCAATTATAGCTGATTAACGATTGTTGCGTTTTCACGCGTAATTAATTAATCTAGAGTGAAACACTCCCCCCGCCAAAAAATTTTAGTTACAGAGTTTGATTATCCTTACGATTATTATTAATGTCCAGCGTTAAGGGTTAATTGAATTTTCATGTGTTCAGTAAGATTGCTGTCCCCTTTCGTCCACTGGTAGAAGCAGTACCAGTCTGTTAACTGATCTTTCGACTGTAATGTATCCTCTTCCATTATATATATAAGCTGGTTCCCCTTGTTTAGGATTTTTGTATATCACGTGTACTTTTCTAACTATACCGTCTTCTCCTGGAAACACTTCCAAAACTTTTCCGAGTTTCCATTGGCCCCTGATCTGGTTTGAATCTTGAATAAGGACGATATCCCCTTTTTTAAGATTTCTTTTCGTTGTGTGCCATTTTTGTTGTATAATGAGACTTGGAAAGTAATCTCTAGTCCATCTTCTCCAGAAATTATCGACAATTTTTTGGATGAATTCGTATCTGTGTCGTGGATTATTTGTTTGTACAAATGGTCCGCTTGGTACTCGTGACGTTGAACGTCCAAGTAAGAGATCATTGGGGCATAGGTATGATTCGTCATCCGGTGAGGTTGGGTGTCTACCTATTGGTCTTTCGTTTATCAAGTTAGCAGCCTCAAAGCAAACAGTCTGCAATTCGGAAAATGTCATTACACTTTCGCCAATAGCTAACGTAATTGCTCTCTTAACTGATTTAATAAGTGCTTCGGAAATACCATTCTGCCATGGAGCGTCAGCTGACGAGAAGATCCACTTGAGACCTTGCGTTACTCCAAACTGTTGAAGTGATTTCGAGTCTAGATCTTTTACTACTTTCGTTAATTCTTTATTGGCTGCAACAAGTTGAGCTCCGTTGTCCGAGTATAGTTTCGATGGATAGCCTCTAATAGATACGAAACGTCTTAGTGCCATTAGGAATTTCTCGGTACTGTAATCAGGCGAAACATCCACATGAACAGCTCTTGTTGCGAGACAATTGAATATTAATCCATATGCTTTTCCCGTCGTTCTTTTCTTTACTTCATCTTTTATTTTGAATGGACCAAAAAAGTCGAGAGCTGTAGCATCCCATGCTGGTGCTGGTTTTAATCTTTCTATTGGTAGTTTACCCATTATCTGTTCGCACAGTTTTTTCTCCATTTTTCTACAGACAATGCAGTTGTTCTTGATGCATTTAACCAGTTTCAGTAGTCTAATTATCCAGAATCTTGATCGAATTTTACTGGCTGTTGATAGTACCCCAAGGTGTCCTCTTTGATGTATGTGTTCCGCATAGAGTTTCGAGAAACGATGTTCATAGGGTAGCAATATGAGTTCCTGTTTGTTATAGCTCATTTCCACCCATCGCTGACTACGTCCTCCCACTATGTATATGCCATCGTTACGTTTTCGAGGACAGAGGCGTTTATATTTTCCTTTTTTCAAGTCTTCGTGCATAATCTTCTGTGCTTGCAAAATCCAGAATCGTTCTGCGTTTGTAATATCTTCAGGTGTCAGTACTTTAGTTACATTCTTGAATGTAATTCTCGGCATCTTCTGGTACATGGCCAGTACTCTTGCTGTCACTCTTAGCAGCTT
The DNA here is from genome assembly GCA_014634185.1 of Astreopora myriophthalma. Lineage (NCBI taxonomy): Eukaryota > Metazoa > Cnidaria > Anthozoa > Scleractinia > Acroporidae > Astreopora > Astreopora myriophthalma. The sequence goes on along the minus strand of BLFK01000766.1, from coordinate 71,322 downwards.
CTCAAAATTCGAATGATTATCAATGTTGATTCGCTTTTCCAGTGTATCTTCCCCAGTATTGTTGACAATATTGATAGATGCCAGTACCTTGATAGTTTCCGGTAGTTTTTGCAGTGTTGTAGGTGTTTTAGTTATCGGCCACTCGCTTTCAGGGAGTTTGAGAAAGTCAGGTCCTGCCTGCCAGCTACTATTGACATCAATGTCGATTGGTCTTTTACCACGTGTTAACCAATCAGCAATGTTATTTTTACTTTCAGTCCAGTACCATTCTTTTTGGTCATTCTTTTTGGTACCTTCTTGAATTTCTCCTACGCGTGTTGCGGCGAATGTGTTGAATCCATATGTTTCTTTATGTATCATAGCATGTACTATCTGGGAATCGACAATGTGGTAATATCTTTGAAATTGATACCTGCACTGTTGTTGTAAAACGGTTTTCAATCTTTTGTTAAGTACAGCACCACAAAGTTCTATGCGATCAATTGACATCCTTTTGACTGGAGCTAGGCGATTCTTTGATAGAATGATGTAACTGACAAATTCTCGCGTTGATAATTCCCATCTGACGTAAGCACAAGCGCCGTAAGCATTGTTTGATCCGTCGCTAAATATGATCAGTATTGGGTCTCCTATTGCTTTGTGTGGTTTGAGACATCGTTTGACTGTAATCTTTTCCATTTCAGGCAAGTCATTGAAAAATGTCATCCATTCTCTTCCGTATTCCTCTGGTATGGGATCGTCCCAATCTAGTTTTGTTTCATAAGTCCACAGTTTTCTCATAAGTATTTTAGCTCTTACCGTGTACGGACCGGCAAGTCCAAGAGGGTCATATATGCTGTTCACTCGAGACAAAATCATACGTTTGGTCAACACTTCTGGAACGCTATAGGTGGGTTGAATAGTTGCAGGAAACGCGTCCTTGTGAGTGCGATTGGTTCTTTTCTTTGGGGAAAGACTTAATTTGACTTTATAGTGAAAATTGTCAGTTGTAGGATCCCATATAACGCCAAGAACCTTTTCTGTAGCAGTGGATGGTTCCATTGGTATCTTTGGTTCATGTCTACTCGATCGATCTTCTGAGTAGATCCACTCCTTTAATTTGAAGCCCCCTTTGTTCAATAACTTTTCTATATCATCTGTAATTTGCTTTGCCTTTGTTCGATTGTTGACGCTGTCAATTATATCATCCATATATGTGTTATTGAGTATCACTTGGGAAGCTTCCGGAAACTGATCTTTTCCCATTTCTGCGGTCTTTCTCAATGCGACAGTTGCTATCGCGCCAGACGGTTTGTCGCCGAACGAAACTCTCTGTATTACGTAGATATCTGGTTCTTGTGTAGTCTCCATGTCGCGCCACAGGAAGCGATGCGTGTGCTGATCTAATACGTTGGTTGCAACTGTGTGGTACATCTTTTTGATATCTCCGATAAATGCAACTTCGTACTCTCTAAATCTTAGGAGGACTGCTAATATGTTGTTAAGTAGGTCTGGTCCTTTCGCCCAATACTCATTCAGCACATGACCCATATATTTTGCACTGCTATTGAACACAATCCTGACAGGGGTGGACTTCGAATCTGGCTTTAGTACTTCGTGATGTGAAATATAGTGTATTGGACCTTTGTAGTTTGTTAGCTCTGTCTTGGTTAGTTTCGTCGCCACTCCTCGATTTACCATGTCTTGTATTTGTTCTTTATAAACTTTTGCATGTTCGGAATTTTTTGCAAGTCTTCTTTCAGTTGAAATTAATTTAGCAAAAGCGGCCTTTTTGTTATCCGGTAAATCTTTAGGATCTCTGATCCATGGGTATTCTGCAATCCATCTTTTTGCTTCTTGATCGTAATGAAGGTTCTTTTCAATTAGAGCAAGTTCTTTCTCTTCTTTAATCGTATAGTTCTTACTTCCCAGAGAACATTTTCCGCATTTACATCCACCGCATCGCGGGCTGCATTCAATCCCAAGATTTTCGATATTGTAGAAGTCTTCCACGGTAGAGGCTGTACTATGAAGTACTTGTACACTGTTAAGTTCATGTCTTTCATTTGTTTCTCTGAGCTGTGGATGAGTTCCTCCAATGCATTTTCCGAATCGATTTTTCAATAGTAGTAGGTGTTCTGAGCTTTGCTCCGTTTGTGGGTGGAACCCAGCGTATTCGAAACCAATTAATACATCTACTTCTCCTGTTGGCCTTGTTATTTCTTCCTTTGTTACGTTTCTGAATAGACGATGTATTCCATTCAAGTTTATAGCTTGAATGTCGGAAGTTATCTTATCTATGCCATATACGTCGATTTGCAATTCCTGCCCCTTTTTGTCAATTAGTGTGAGCTGATATTTGCGGGATATTAACTTCTCATTAACGCCTCCAACCTTGACCACAAATAGTTGAGCACTTATTCCCTTGAGTTTCTCTTCTTTAGCCTTTTTATTTGTGATGAAACAGAGAGAAGCGCCGTTGTCCCATAATACGTTAGCAAATCCCCTTTTGGTTTGAATCCTTTGAACTTGTAGAAGACATGTATCAATACTTCTGTTGTTACACGTATTAGCAGAGGCAGGGACGTTAATTGAGTGTCTTTCTTCATGCAAAGTTGCATGATGTCTTTTGGTACAACCATTTACTCCACAGACGTTCTTATTCCTACATTCTTGAATTCTATGGCCTCGCTTGAGACACGACCAACAAGCTCCCTTTTCCTTTAATATCCCTTTTTTTTCTTCAATGGACTTGGATAGATAAACCCTACATTCAGGTGTTAAATGGTTAGCTCCTTCATGACATAAACATTTGCTAGGTTTCCAATACGAAGTGGTTACTTGGCTGTCGTTTTTCTCTGATAAATGCACAAAACCCTTTACTTGGGAGTCGTTTCGCAGTTCTGCATTCTCATATTCGATGGCTCGCTTCTGGTTGAGAAGGAATTTCAATAAACTAGGAAACTTATCCGTTTTGTCAACAGTGCTGTGGTCGGAGCTTACAAACTTTGCCCATTCTTTCTTGACATCGGTCGGTAATTTCTTTTCTATCACGCTCACAGAACTGGTTGTAGTTATTTCCTTTTCTAGTCCTAATCTCTTTAAGTCTCGGTAACCATCCTCTACGACGTTGATTAACTCGATGAGTTTGTTTTTGTCACCGTCCCTTATATTTCTCGTATTCTGTATTGCGTTCATGATGACATCTACAACTTTCGTGGGATCACCATATTTTTCATCTAGTCGTTTCCACATAGCTTTAATATCGTTATCAATACTTTTCACGACATCAGCCGGTCCTTTACTAAGACATGATCGAAGGATGTAAGGAGCGCTTTCGATATTAATTGTCGGTATGACTTGTTTCTCAAAGTCCATTTTAAATCGAGGATAATCTCTTATTTCTCCTGTAAATAATGGCATCTTGACTTTTTCTAGTTGAAGTGGATTCTGTTTTCGTACGCTGTCGTGATCTATTTTCTTAGCGATAAATGA
>BLFK01000766.1:23900-31400 GCA_014634185.1 Astreopora myriophthalma | reverse complement strand
ATGCACGCACATGCCCTAAGAAAAAAAATGCCTAGAACAAATCACTCAATCACACCCCCCTCCTTAATCAAAAGTGAAATGGTCCGCCCCTTAATGCTCACAGTTTATTGATTAGGTCGTGAAGAGCAAAAACCCCCACGCGCAGGATATAACACCAAAGATCAAAAGAAAGTGCCGTGCGTTTTCAGGTCGCTGGACGCTTGAAAACCGGAAATCTTACTTTTTCGATTAAGAGTCGGCATACTTCAATGGGATTCCCACTACTTGAGCCTCCAAAGAAGTTCACTTTAAACTGGTCTGTTATCGATTTTAACCAATAAAGAACCTACTTCCAGTAGGCGTATTTGAGCAGCACACTGAAGGCTGCATTTTTAGTTCTTTTTGTCATTTTGTCATTATTATATTTTTTCATAATCAGTATGGCAAAATAAAAACTCACAAACGTAAGCAACAACCTGAAAAAATTTCTGTCAAAGGGAATAGTACTCTGGCAATTGTCGCTTTCAACGACGTCACAGAATGATCTCCAAGGGTGACTTAAGGCGAGTATATATCTCTCTTCAAGCACGATGGTAATATTATCTGGCACCAGAACTCCCTTTCGTTATGGCTGAGTCGCGAAAGAAGAAGTGTAGGATATGTGGTTTGGCAGATGGGCACACACTCATCGATTGCCCAAACAGATGCGGCTTTTGCGGCGACTTGATTACGCGGTGCCAATGTTTAGATTCCAGTTTGGTACGTGGAGTCATAGACAGTGAAACTCCCGAGAAGAGTACCATTAAATGAAATGCAGGACCTGGTGATCTGGACGATTGGTAAGGTATAATTCAAGGTGAAACAATGAAAACAAATATTCTGAAGCAAGTCACCTTATGATGATAATGATGATTTAGCGTCAAGTTTATTTTAGATTAGAACAGACTAAAGAATTTACACATCGAAAATAGATTACAAACAAACAAACTTGAAACAAAACAAATCAGTTACAAGAGATATCCGTTCAAACCAGCATTTGTGAGTTAACTAGTTTGTATCATTTGTTTACAGTGTAGAGGAAACCAGTGAAGCCGCCCGCGGAAAGGGAGAGAAGACAAGTTCGACCAAAAGGTTCAAAGATATTAAAAGTGACCTCGAAGCTGCCCGAAAACGGATTCGGCGATCCAACGAACTGTACAAAAAGATGGAGGCCGAGTATCAAGCTACCATAGCGGCAATGCAAAAACAAATTGAGGAGCTAGAAGGTATGAAAAAACAATTATCACAAATGCATGTTTCCAAAGTTTTTTGCCAATTTTGTGGACCCAAACAGGAATCACCACGACGGTAGGAGCGCGAAACGCAGAGAAATTACCTATGTTCTTCAGGCTAATCTTAAAGGAATTTTTTCTCATGTCGAGAACTTTGAGAACAATAATAATGTTATAATAATGTTAATTTGCCCACTTATTTGCATCACATTGAATAAGAATAGCGACTATTGATATATACCTCATTCTTTAAAGCACACCGACACATAAATGACCGAGTGTTTGAGAATTTTATCGTACCCTGCTACACGTGTTTATGAACTGTAAAACCACACCCAACCTTTATACCTGCATGGTATAATGAGCAACATAGGGAGCTCCCGATGATTTTAACACAATTTCCGATCATTCTTTTCCGTGTAAAAACTCCACCATTCTTGTTACATTTTCTGCGAGGGATCGTTTGGAATTGCGTAGTAACTATTTACGATCGATCTTTAGGAAATGATAAAGGTTGGGGATTATTTAAGGTGCAGCGTTGTATAAATCTATTGTTGCATGAAGCTTAAGTCAGTCCAGAGATACGATTGCAGTTAAATTAGTATATGTTTTGGCTTTGTAGGGGCGAATTTTCAGGGCAAAGAAGGAGACATTGATGACGAAGATTTCGACGAAGATGCCGAACTGAGCGAAACCGAAGAGGAAGAGCCAAAGCCTAAGAAGCCAAAAAAAGACAAGGGCTCAAAGAATTCCCGAGGTTTGTTAGAAATTTGACTGAATACATTGAAAACGAATGGTAATAAATTCTGAATTAGGACGTTTCTGTTTCTAATATTTTAGGATTGGTGAAAGGATCCAATTTACAAGGAATTCACGACAGGTATTTAGGCGTACTCGAAATAATGAAAGAGAAGCAGTGCTCCCTTGCACAGGCCATGCGACTTTTCAGTGTCCCTCGGAACACCCTCAGGGACTTTATAGGTATCTGCGAACTAAGAATCATCGACAAAGAAAAGTACGAGAGAGTGGTCGAATCGGTTAGGGAAAGGACGGGTAAGACATCGATAAAATTAATTGAATCAAAATGCAGGGAAGCGCTCAGTGATTATCGCGCCCAGTCGAGTAGGTTGAAAACCGAGGAAAAGCTGCTCCCGTTTTACCCAAAAGATGATTTTTATTTGGGAAAATAATTAAAGAAATTAATTAAACTAGTTCATCTATAATCTTCATTTACCGTATTTACTCTATTAAGCGCCACGTTTATTCCTTTTTTTTTGTTTTCGGTGCGGGAAGCTCATTAGAGAGCGGAGCGTATTCAACAACCATCATATTTCGGAAAAAAAAGGGTTAGGTATAAAAGAAATTATAACCATAGCCTTTTCAAACTGAAAAAGATTGTAATATGGTTATGTTTTAATGTAATTAGTTTCCTCAAATAAATGGCGCCGGCAATATTACATGCGGCACTTATTCTGGGTGGGGCTCAAACAAGTAAATACAGTGATTTTATTGATTATTTACTTCTATTGATTTTTTTCTATTAGTCTCACTTTTTTAATTTTTTTTTTTTTCGGTTATGACCCCTAGAACGTCTGTTGTTATTAGGTGTTACTCGCTAGAATTCTTCGATGCTTTTCGGTGTTCAGAAGATGATAATGCCCCGACCTTTTGAGCTTGACGTCATGACAGTTATTGCCTTGGCAACGTCCGGAGGTCAAACTGGTTCTCTTTTGATCGTGATGCCCATTTGATTTAATTTATTTTTTTCTATTTTCCATTTTTTTAATCAAAAAATCCGTGGAGGTAGTTCTGACACCATCACAACTTTTAAAAATTTCAACCATTATTTATATATCTGCTAAAATAAGACAAACACGAGACATGACATCTGTGGGTTTTTATTCTCAATCTTCGTGTGTCCTTGTAGCTGTATCTTATGCGGGACTTAGGTCATTAGTCTGATAGTAGGTCGAACTACCAACACAATTACATCGATATGCGGAGCCCACTGAGTTTCGTGATTTTTGATTATATTGATTTTCAATGCATATATATGGTTTTGAGTTCTTTCATCATTCACTTATTAATTGGTAGTTTTTCGGTCTTGATTAATGTTATTCGGTTTTTGGTTTTCATCGAGTTCAGTCGCTCTTGCTGTTACTTTTTCGGTTTTAGGTTTTGCAAGTTTCTGTGTTTTTGTTGTTGTTGTTTTTTTTTTATAATATGTCTATCTCCACGGATAGTATATACTTAGCAATGTGTTATTAACAGATTAAAATTTTGACTAAAAAAAATCGTAGTTATGATTTAAAGAAACAGGCCGTTTTAATGTGTGCCAAGAACATGTTTTTAGATCACTAAGTTTTGGAGGAATTTTGGTTTGTTGTTACTGTTCTTTAGGCTTTAAATGTACATCATCATTATAATAGAATGCTGTACAATAAGGTTGTTGCAACTTTTTTTTGAAAAGGAAAATGAGTAACGAAAAATTATTGCTTTTGGAATGAACTCCTAATCAATGAACCTCCCTAATCAAGTTAAAGATGGCTCGTCCATAATGTATGCTGACGATACTACACTTTACACAATTGGTTTAAGTATCGACCAAGTTATCTCATCTTTGAATGTTATGATGTCACAGATATCTAAGTGGAGCTCTCTAAACAAATTGACTATTCACCCTTTAAAAACTGAAGCTATGATTCTGGCAAAGCAGCAGTGATTGGCCCTTTGCAGCCTTTGCAATTTGGCTCTGGTTTTGTGAAGCTTGTCAACTCTACAAGCTGTCTGGGTGTTACAATTGATAAACTCTCGTGGCACTCCCAAGTAGACACTGTTAAAGCTTCTTTTTCCAAAAAAATTGGTGCGCTGAGGAGAATGTCATACTTACCTAAGTCAACTTTGGAAGAAATATACTTTAAAACAATTATACCAAGCATAACTTATGGAATATCTGTGTGGGGAAATTGTTCCCAATCATTACTTAATAGTTTAGATCATATTCATGCTCGTGCATGTCGTATAATTAAGACAACTTTTTTTAGAACTTCGAGCAACGCGCGGCCAAAAATACCATAATAATCTTTCGCTCGCGCCAACATCAGTCTCGAATCACGATTTTTTTTGTATCTGGAGGAGCTTGTCACTTTTCGCTTCGCATTTTCCCTGTCTCGACGGAGGGGTGTTGAGCATTTTTGCTGTGGAAGAGAACTCTCAAGATGTTAAGGGAAGGTCAACGTTTGCAGACTTTATCAAGCAATGATTAGAAAATTGTGCGATTGAACGAACGTTGGAAGCTTGTTCAGTGGAGAAGGACCTGCGGTGGTTTCATGCGGGTTAGCTTTTAAAGCTACCCTCGAAATGAAGGTGTGTATGTCTTTAATTTGTTAAATACCAATACCGATTCTTATACCAATGATTCGTCGAAAGTCGTGAATCTATTTAAAAGAATATATATTTTTAATGCACTGCCATTACCTGCCAATAATGGCAGTCGATCGGATTAGTTCTCTGAGCACAACATCCACTGCGGTAAGTAGGTTTTAAAAAGTCTGATTATTTGTGAGGGTTATGAAATATCAGTGATGGAAATAAAGGATCTGACTAAAATTGCTGTATTTTGTCGAACCTTCGTGATTCCAATAGCATTTTCTGTGTAAGATGGCCATAGATTTGAGAACTACAAGATCTATAGTCCTTCGTGCGAAAATGAAATTTTAAAATCAACGTGGCTATTGTGCTAGGATCGTTTTGTACCGATGATTATTTACCCCCAAACAAAGGTTTTGTGTATTTTTCGATAGGTACTGGTAGCCTATACGCTAATTTTATTTGAACCGGTTAAGTTATATAACCTCAAACTTACAGGGTGCTGCAATGTGAACACTAATCATCGCCGCTTTACCAAGGGCTTTCTTGCAGTTTTGGTAAGTTTTCTATTACAGAACATAGTCTCGTTTGAAACTTCATAGACAGTGTTTTTATTGTGTACCAGACAAAGCTTTCCCAACCTTGTATTTTGCTTATCAGTTAACATTTGTTCATGATGGAAGGAATTTGTGGTCCAAAATGTAATGAATTCCCTTTTCATCCTGTTTATCCTTGGTCAAGTTTTCTGTGTACCGGACAGTTTTCCATAGAAAACGAAGCTCCAAAGAGCAAGCTTTTCATTGCAATAAAACCCAAGGTGGTTCTGTTTTAAACCGGTTTTGCAATTTGAGCTTGAAAGTGCGCAACCTTGGTTTGTTGGCATTAGAATTCTTCTTGATCATGCATGATATAAAGGTTCCTCACGTGGCTGGTTGACCGTTCTATTGCTACATACTACAAATTTTATGCTTACACGTCGGATTTTGACGTTGGTATGTTAACCTTTTAGCAGAGTTTTACGGAAGTTTTACATCGTGGCCAATGTTTATTCTTTGGAAAAAAACCAAAGCTCGGCTGCAGTACGACTTTTGAATTGACATCGTTCTTAAATAAGCCCCTTGTGAGTACGTACAAAGAATGCCAAATTTAGTTGATGTTTCTCAACAATTGTGCTGTAAAATAAAGATGATAAAGTGTTAAAATGAATCATGAACATAAGAAGCGTTTTCGTAGGTCTCACATGCATATTCTTTGGACCAGAATAAGAAATTCCCGCCGTTTTCTCATGAGCTCGACCAAAAAGCGCGGTAAACGTACGAGCGCGGCGCTGCCCGACTGTCTCTTGTTGTTGTGACGCCAATATGTCGGGTAAACGACCAAAAAAACAACTAAGGTACCGTAGGATTTTATTTTTACAAATCTCTACTGAAGTGAAAAAATATCTTTGACTTAAGAATCTCGTGATTTTGTAGTGGCAATGCACTGTTCTTCAGGCGCCTCAAATTGCAAACAGGCACTTATTGGCCGCAGGGAGTAATTTTTCCCGAAGAAAATGTTTCAAGGAAACTCTTTTTCTGAAACCGAAACTTCTTTTCTCGTTCAGTGTTGCTTACGGTAGTTTTTTTCCTCGGAAAAAACAGTAGTTTTTTTTCCTCGAAATTAATATTGCATTGCAGAAGTCCAGAGGAACTGGAAAGAGAAAGCAAAAAGAATTGGAGGAAAGACTTGAGAAGGTGAGGCAAAAGAAGGAATTGAAAAAGAAAAAGAAAAAGATAAATTTATGAACATAAATAAAGGAAAATTTGAAGACCACTGAATAACTGAGTACCCACTTTAAATTTTAAAACAAATAAAAAAGCCTCAACCATGCTCTGTTCTGCTTTAAAGCAGGCAGGGAGCAACAAGAGCACTAAAGCCTGGTTTTCACTAGTGATGCAAGCATGTGCAGAAGCACACGAGTGCCTATTTCACCGTGAAAACAGGCTTGACGCAAGCATGAGCGGAAGCACAAGCGCAGTGATCAGAATTTTTCCTTTTCCATGTGCTTGCGCTTATGCTTGCGTTTGTGTTACTCTTGGTTGCACTTGACACTGTGTGCTTGCGTTGCTAGTGAAAACCGAGCTTGAAGAAGTCAGGAAACAGGAGCCGCAGGCAAGTGTTTTCATGACTTCTTTTGTGCTCTCATCACTTGGTGCGTGCTTCATAACAGAACAAAGCAGCCGCGAGGCTTCTTTGATTCTTTTATGATAAAACAACCATTCATTCATTCATTCATTCATTTGATTCTTTTATGATAAAACAACCATTCATTTTCCCACAGACATTTGCGTTTATTCATGAGTGTCATCAACATTGTGCTTTGGACTACTATAAGGCATCATTGCCAATCTGGGCCAATCAGTGCACTTGTAACAATGTATCAAAAGGTTTGATTGGTTAACAAGAGAAAGATGACGTAAGCTCAGTGCTGTGAACTGCTGTAAAGCATGCTGTGTAGACCCATCACAGTGCTTGTTATAACAGCACTTTATTATAATAGCGAATTAATGTGCAATGTAAAAAGAACAACAACAGCAAGAAAGTGGAAAGATGAGTTTTAATGGCAAATATGCCTATTTAGAAGAAAAAAAAATTCCATGAGCCTACAACACTACAAGCTAGCAAGCCCAACCATAGTTTTCCTTGAAGGAGGAAAGGAGTCTATAACCCAAGCTGTAATTTTTTTAAAGGCCTGCTTGCAAAAGTTTGTTTGCATTTAAAGTTTCCCTTGCTTGCGACAGTATCACTCGGACATATCGAGAGTACCTGATTCATTTGGTTTAGAAATTATGTAAAGGGTAAGATTGCACTCTATGAGGTTTGGGTGCTATTAGGAAGCTTT
>BLFK01000766.1:0-20271 GCA_014634185.1 Astreopora myriophthalma | reverse complement strand
CGGTGGTTTCATGCGGGTTAGCTTTTAAAGCTACCCTCGAAATGAAGGTGTGTATGTCTTTAATTTGTTAAATACCAATACCGATTCTTATACCAATGATTCGTCGAAAGTCGTGAATCTATTTAAAAGAATATATTTTTTTAATGCACTGCCATTACCTGCCAATAATGGCAGTCGATCGGATTAGTTCTCTGAGCACAACATCCACTGCGGTAAGTAGGTTTTAAAAAGTCTGATTATTTGTGAGGGTTATGAAATATCAGTGATGGAAATAAAGGATCTGACTAAAATTGTTGTATTTTGTCGAACCTTCGTGATTCCAATAGCATTATCTGTGCAAGATGGCCGTAGATTTGAGAATTATAACATCTATAGTCCGTCGTGCGAAAATGGAATTAATCAACATGGCTATTTTGCTATTTTGGGGCTGCTCGCCCAGGATCGTTTTGTACCAAAGATTATTTACCCCCAACAAAGGTTTTGAGTATTTTTCGATAGGTACTGGTAGCCTTTACGCTAATTTTTTTTTTGACCCAGGTAACTTCTCACCTCAAAATTACAGGGTGTTGCAATGTGAACACTAATCATCGCTGCTTTAACAAGAGCTTTCCGGCAGTTTTGGTAAGTTTTTAAGGACAGAACAGTGTCGTTTGAAACTTCATAGACAGTGTTTTTATCGTGTATCAGACAAAGCTTTCCCAACCTTTCCCAATCATCAGTTAACATTCCTTCGTGACGGTAGGAATTTGTGGTCCAAAATTTAATGAATTCCCTTTTCATCCTGGGGTGGGTAGAAAACGAAGACCTAAGACCTAAGACCCAAAAACGAAGACCCCCTCAAAATCACTTATAAATATCTAGAGACGGGTATCTCGACCTTAGATGTATAAGAAACAACAATATGTTCAATTGTACAAAGTTTCGACCAGGGTCTTCGTTTTCTACACAATCCCCCCGGTGTGTAGAAAACGAAGACCCCCCTCAAAATCACTTGGAAACGGCTGGAAACTGCTTTTAACGACTTCTAGACACTAAAGGAGTGTAAGAAACAACAAGATTTTCAGTTATACAAAATTTTGACCAGGGTCTTTCACCGGGGTCTTCGTTTTCTACACACCGGGGGGATTGTGTAGAAAACGAAGACTCTGGTCGAAATTTTGTGTAATTGGAAATCGTAAGGAGCCGTGTTGTTTCTTACACTCCTTTAGTGTCTAGAAGTCGTTAAAAGCAGTTTCCAGCCGTTTCCGAGTGATTTTGAGAGGGGTCTTCGTTTTCTACACACCGGGGGGATTGTGTAGAAAACGAAGACCCTGGTCGAAACTTTGTATTACTCAACATATTGTTGTTTCTTACACATCTAAGGTCGAGATACCCGTTTCTAGATATTTATAAGTGATGTTGAGGGGGTCTTCGTTTTTGGGTCTTAGGTCTTAGGTCTTCGTTTTCTACCCACCCTTTCATCCTGTTTATCCTTGGTTAAGTTTTCTGTGTACCGGACAGTTTTCCATAGAAAACGAAGCTCCAAAGAGCAAGCCTTTCATTGCAATAAAACCAAGGGCGGTTCTGTTTTAAACCAGTTTTGCAATTTGAGCTTGAAAGTGTGCGACCTTGGTTTGTTGGCATTAGAATTCGATAGCTTCTTGATCATGCATGATAAAGGGATTCCTCTCACGTGGCTGGTTGACCGTTCTATTACTACATGCTACAAATTTTACGCTTACACGTCCGAGTCTGACGTTGGTATGTTAACCTTTTAGCAGAGTTTTATGGAAGTTTTACATCTTGTCCAATCTTTATTCTTTAGAAAACCAAAGCTCGGCTGCAGTACGACTTTCGAATTGATATCATACATAAATAAGCTCCTTGTGAGTACGTACAAAGAATGCCAAATTTAGTGAATGCGTCTCAGAAATTGTGCTGTAAGATAAAGATGATAAAGTGCTAAAAGGAATTATGAACATAAGCGTTTTCGTAGGTCTCACATCATATTCTTTGGACCAGAATAAGAAATTCCCGCCGTTTTCACATGAGCTTGATCAAAAAGCGCGGTAAACGTACGAGCGCAGCGCCGCCCGATTGTCTCTTTGTTGTGACGCCAATATGTCGGGAAGCGACCAAGAAAACAACTAAGGTTCCGTAGGATTTTATTTTTACGAATCTCCACTGAAGTGAAAAAGGATCTTTGACTTACGAATCTCGTGATTTTGTAGTGGCAATGCGTTGTTCTTCAGGCGCCTCAAATTGTAAACATGCAGTTTTCGGCCGCAGGGAGTAATTTTTCCCGAAGAAAATGTTTCAAGTTAACTCTTTTTCTGAAACCGAAACTTCTTTTCTCGTTCAGTGTTGCTTACGGTAGGTTTTCCCTAGGGAAAAAAAACAGTAGTTCAGTAATACAGTAGTTTTTTCCTCGAAATTAATATTGCATTGCAGAAGTCCAGAGGAACTGGAAAAAGAGAAGCAAAAAGAGTTGGAAAGACGGCAAGAATTGGAGGAAAGATTAGAGAGGAAGCAGAATTGAAAAAGAGAGAAAAAGATAAATTTATGGACATAACTTACGTAAAGGAACATTTGAAGACCACTGAATGACTGAGTACCCACTTTGAATTAACAACCATGCTCGCAGGAAGCGACGAGAGCACTAAAGCCTGGTTTTCACTACTGACGCAAGCGTGTGCAAGCGCAAGAGGGCTTATTTCACCGTGAAAACAGGCTCGACACAAGCATGAGCTTAAGCACAAGTGCAGAGATAAAAATTGTTCCTTTTCCTTGAGGGTTGAGGGTTCTTTGATTCTTTTATGATATAGAATGCGTATTTTTCTTGGCAAACAACCCTTGATTTTCCCACAGAGGTTTGTTTTTATTCATGAGTTAGCATGAGTGTCATCAACATCATGCTTTGCCAATGTGGGCCAATCAGCGTGCTTGTAACAATGTACCAAAAGGGTTAATGAGAGAACGATGACATAAGCTCAGTGCTGTGAACTGCTATAAATCATGCTGTGTAGACCCATCACAGTGCTTGTTATAGCAGCACTTGACTCTAATAATGAATTAATGTGCACTGTAAACAGAACAACAACAGCAAGAAAGTGAAAAATGAGTGCCTTAATGGCAAATATGCTGGTGCCTATTAAAAAAAAAATAGCATGAGCCTACAGGGACCACGGAGCAAGGTGAAAAGTGGGAGGGCTGACAGTTGAAAATAATTTTTTCATATTGAAAATCGAAAAATTATTTTAATTATTTTCCTTTTTAGCACAAAAAGTGGGGGCCGGGGGTGCAAAAAAGTGGTGGGGCCTCAGCCCTACCAGCTCCTCCCCCTCCACAGTCCATGGCCTACAAGGCTACAAGCTAGCAAGCCCAACCATAGTTTTCCTTGAAGGAGGAAAGGAGTCTATAACCCAAGCTGTATTTTTCTTTAAAGGCCTGCTTGCAAAAGTTTGTTTGCAAAGTTTGTCTTGCTTGCTACAGTATCACTTGGACATGTCAAGAGTACCTGATTCATTTAATTTGGAAATTATGAAAATGGGAAGGGTTTAAATATAAGGAAGCTTTTCCAATATTATTTCTTCCTCTAATTTTTTTTCCTCTTGCTCTCCAACCTTGTCTCTTTCTTTTTGCTGACCAAACAGTGAAATGCAAATGCTCATGTAGCTTACTAGCTTTCAAGAAATACATATAAAGGATGTTAGGTTTCAACAAATTTAATTACAGCATTTTCAAAAGAAACTGGACATACTTTTTGGTCAAAGCCATGCAAGCTACAGTGGAACTCATTGACTTATTATCATGGGAGAATTTTTCTCTTTGGTATTTCCCACGCACAATGTGTGAGATGTACTTATTCAGATTTGTTGCTATTGAATCAATTTCCTTCATTAGACCTTTGTTTTCTGGCAATTTTGCAGCTGGATCTCTGATGTCATCTACAAGTTGAAACTGTTCTAAACACTGCACATGAAATGTTGTGCACTGAGCCACAACAAAGCTTCTCTGACAAAAGAAATTCCATACAATGTGTAGCACAGTCATCATCATTTTGAGATTTCTTTGAAACTCTGACAGAAGATAACCCCTCAGGCTCTTGTCCTTGTTTGTAAATGTTCCACATCTTCAGGAATTCTGTTTTCCTTAAGGTTTTGGCTCATATCATTTACAATTTTGTTGAGGTTGTCAAAATTCCGTGCCCCCATCTCTGAACAAATGTTACAGACACCTGCCTGTTGTGCTATAACTTTAAAATTAGCAGCCTTTAGCCCTTGGTAGAACATGCTAAAACTTACGGGCCTTGCTCCCTTTGAGTTGCACTCTGACATGTAGCGCTTGTATAGGGCAGTGTAGTTTTGTTTGAGCCATTTGACTGGTTGCTGGCCACCACCAAAAAGTTCACTAACCCAGGACTTTCCTTTGCCTTCACAGGATTGGCTTTGTAAGAAGAATATTCAATTGCATCTGGATGGTGAAGAAAGTCCAGCACAAAAGCAGTGGTTTCTGAAGAAAGTCTGTGACTGTATGGTTGGGACTCACGAGATGGAACTGCTGCACCAGCTCCATGAACTTTTGCATGACTTTTCATAGTCAGTGCAGCTTTGTACAGTGCCAGTTGAGGTTGTGCATATGAATGTGTCCTTTAGTTTCTTATTGTCATAGTTATTGGAAGCACAGCTTAATATTTCAGTTTGCTTTGTACTGCCAGGTTTTTCTCTTCCATATGAAAGGGCCAACCCAGCAAGAATATTCTCCTCTGTTTTCTGGTTTTCCTGAAAATAATTTGGCAGCTGTGAGATGTTCAATTTATAACATCATTAATCTGGAGTGTCTTTGATTAGCTAGGAAAGTCGTGAAGTACATTTTTGTTGCTGTTCTGAACTGAATTGGTTGTAAACAGATTTTGTTGCTGGCAGGTGTTAAAAAATAAAGAACGATCATTTCATTTTTATTTTTTGTTTGCTTTTAGTTTTGGGCATCCCTGTTTGGGTATAAGAGCACACCGAAAAGTTTAAAAAAAATTACCTTTTCTGCTGTCTCAAAATGCTGTCGTAAGCAGTCGCTACACAGTTGCTCCCCCAAACCAGGAGCTAATTCTTCTACTTGAGATGCCATGTTAGTCACTGTATCTGCCACTACTTTCTTTGCCTGGCTTTGAAGCCGCCTCTTGTTTCGGGTAGGGGCGTCACAGTATGCAACTTTGGCCCTGCCAACTTTTGTTGGGGTTTTGCCTCTTTAGGAGCTGGTTCCATTCTGAGTGACCTGTCACAAACGTGTGATTTTAAGTTAATTTATTCTCCAACATAAGATAAGGACTGTAAATTTGCGCTTAAATTCTCCACTCTACACTCAAAAACTCGACTCTGAACTCGAAAGGGAAGAGAAACCTTCGACTATAAAAACATGTCTCACTCTCACACGTGACCTCTTTCCCGCCACGCATAATTATGTTAATAATCAATTTCTAACACACTCCCCTCCTTGATTGACCTGGCTCAATCAACAAATAACGACTCAAAATTTGTAACAACATTGACAAAACAAAAAGAAAAGAGTTCATTGTTATCCTTATTGTTCAGCAACATGTTCTTTTTCAGCATTTCCAACAAAGGTTATAGGAAAATCAGTGTTCCTGTTCTGACGTTCCCGCACTCCTGATCCAGCTTCTACAGGATACAACTTCTTCAAGGGTCTCGTCACTTCGATGACTCGATCCCCACCACGCGTTCTAACCACAGCTCCTCTGTGGAATCCATCTCGTCCGGTGATGAGGGATTGGACAACTCCCATGTTCCAAAGCTGCCTTGGTGTTTTATCCTTGTGAATACAAACGACATCTCCAACATTTACGGTCGGTTGTCTGTTCTTCAAGTGGCAATTGTGATGAACACGTAACTCGGTTAAGTACTCCCTTTGCCAACGTCTCCAAAATTGTGAAAGAACAGTCGTCAGATATTTCGCACGCCTTGATAATTCACTTCCCGTCTGTGTAGTTTCCGAGAGAGGTTCACCAGTCTTCTGTTCTGTACTCAACAGTCGACGACCGATAACCAATTGCGAGGGGGTCAAAGGACTTCGTAATTCATCGTCCACGTACGTCAAGGGTCGCGAATTTAGAATTCCCTCTATTTCAACAACGACAGAGAGCAGTTCTTCATAACTGATTCGTGCGGTTCCCAACGTTTTCTTTAAACAGCGTTTTGTAGATCTAACGAGACGTTCAAAAAATCCTCCCCACCACGGTGCTAATGCGACGTTAAATTTCCATCGTACGTTGTGCTCTGCCAGCAACTTCTTTAGCTCTTCACTCTTGAAGGTGGATCCATTATCTGACACTACGAGTTTTGGTACACCTCGCCTGGCAATAAACCGTTTAAAACTTCTTACAAACGCTTCAGTTGTCAACCTCGGAACAAGGTCTAGATGAACTGCGCGACTGGACGCACACGTGTACAACACAATGTATGCTTTGTTCATGCTACCACTCTTGTGATAAATGTCCCTGACAAAAACGGGGCCCGCAAAGTCAACTCCGATACTTGAAAATGCAAACTCGTCCGATAAGTTAAACCCAGGTAGTTGAGAGGTAGGTGGTGTTCCATACGGCCGACCTTCAAGTTTCTTGCATACTACGCACTTGCTGATTGTGTTCTTCACCGTTTGTCTGCCCTTCACAATCCAGTACCTAGAACGAACCTGAACCAATGTCTCTGCCACTCCGTTGTGCATCACTTGATCATGACACTTGAGAATCGCCAGCTTAGTGAAGTAATGACCTCTCGGTAGCAGTATCGGAAATCGTGTATCGTGTGGTAGGGATGACAGGCCTATTCTTCCTTGACATCGTAGTATCCCTTCTTCATCTTGATACAGTCCTAACGATGATTTCATCTGTGAATACTTGTCACTGTTCAGGATCTCTTGCTGAACGTGGTTAATCCACGCGTTCTCGGCTTGTCTGTACAATCTTGCGGAATCTTCTTCTATTCTTTCTCCAGGCCTTGATTTCTTCAATCATGGTTGCCACAGCCACAGGATCTTGAAATTCCCTGACTTTTCCCTGACAAATATAAAATTTCCCTGACCAACTAAATTAAAAAAAAAAATTCGTCCTGGTAATGGCCCCCAACCTCCCCTCACAGCCAACCTCTCCACCCATTTATTTATGCTTTCAGAAAGTCACATACAGTGTACATGGATTGATAGTTTCTTAAGATAACATGGAAAAAGATTGATTTTCTTGGAAACCCCAAATCAGCTTGTCATTTAATTTCTACCAATCCAACACATTTATGTCCGTAAAATGTACCCAAAAATTGGACATGTTAGAAAACAATGAAAAGAGAAGAAAACGAAGTATATGATGTCATTCCCAAACTGAGCATTACGAGCCTGCATTACAACGACAAACAGTATGATTATCAGGAATTTAGCAATTATGCTAGGCAACAAACACGAGTAATATCAATTTCACTTTTCCCTGACTTCTCTCAAAGACTTAAACTTTCCCTGACTCGAAATGAAATTCCCTGACTTTTCCCTGACCTTGAAGAATTTTTTTTTTCCCTGACCATTTCCTGACCTGTGGCAACCATGTCAATTTCTTAACAAACAATAACACCAATGCAGTAACTCTTAACAACTTGGTGACAGAACTAAAGTTCTCGGGCTTGATAATGCTTTCTAGACTCGCTTCTTCTTCTCCCTTGTCTTCAGCACACGTGGTGACTAAAATGGAAACTGCTGTTTTAGATGCCTTGAGCTCACATAAATCTTCTCTGACTTGCACATTCGCCGGTTGAACCGGCCAGTGTTTAGTATCCTTTGACAGGAATTCAGGACCATGTAACCACAAGCTGCTTTCCTTCAGCTCAGTAGCCTTCATTCCTCGGGATGCTATATCAGCTGGATTTTCCGCTGTGGGACAGTACCTCCACTGCTCAGGTCGCGAATTTCTTCTTATCTCAGTCACTCGATTCTCGACGAATTGCTTGTACTCTTTCTCGGTGCTTGTGATCCACCACAACGAAATCATGGAATCCGTCCAGCTAAATACTTCGTCAATCCTCACACCTTCCAAAGCTTGAGTTACGCTCTTCAGCAATCTAGACGCAGCAACATTTGAAAGCAACTCTAGGCGTGGGATAGTTTGCTTGGCTAATGGAGCAACTCTGGTCTTTGAAGATACCATCTGGCATTCCACTCTTGACTCATACGCCACTCTCAAGTAGATTACAGCTCCATAAGCCTTTTCTGATGCATCTGCAAAGGAGTGCAACTGGACTGACTTGACTTTGTCCCCATTCAAACCCTCAGCGTAACATCTCTTGAAGCTCACTCTCCCAGCTTGTCTCAGATCCAGAATAGTTGTCAACCACTGGTGATCAAGTTCAGTATCGAGTAACTCGTCCCAGTCTCTCCCAGCACTGCAAAGCTTCTGAAACATGATCTTGAATGGAAGAATGACTGGAGCAATCAATCCCAAAGGGTCAAAAAATCTTGTAGCCGTACTGACAATTAGTCGTTTTGTGGCTGGTTGCGCATCTACTTCCCCCAACGTCTTGTTTAGGTCGTAAATCAGTTCATCTTGGGTAGGGTTCCAAAGCATTCCTAGAACCTTTTGTTCCTTCTCTGCACTGTGCTTGACTTTGAGAAGCTCTCGTCTTCTTCTTTAACACTATCTCCACTGATCTCAGCAAAGTCTTCACCGAAAGCTTCATCTTGTTCCAGCGATCTCAGGAGTTCTTCTGAATTGCTACTCCACTTTCTCATATTGAATCCTCCTGATTTGAGACAGAGCTTTATCTTCTTAGACAAGGTGAATGCACTGTCCACATCACTTTCCCCGGACACATAGTCATCAACATACAAGGACTTCAACAGCTCCATCGCAAGTGCACTGTCAACCGGCAAACATGTGTTCACATGGTGTCTGATTGTGGCATTAAGAATGAAAGGACTTGAGTTCACACCAAACACTACACGTGCAAAACGAAGTACCATGACCTCTGGACTCTCCTTGTTCAAATCATCGATCCATAAAAATCTTAAAAAGTCTCTGTGTTCAGGATCAATTTCAATGTTCAAAAACGCCTTCTCAATGTCTGCAGTTAGGGCAACTTCATGGGCTCTGAATCTCAACAGAATGTCAAATAACAACGGATTCAGAGAAGGTCCAACATGCAAACAGTCATTTAAACTTGGCCCAAACACCTTGGAGGAAGCATCTTATACAACTCTCACCTTGGTTGTATCTCTGTCAAGTCGCACGACTGCCCTGTGTGGAAGATAGTGTACAGTTCCTGGCGGTGGGATTCGATCTTGTGGCACCAATTCAACTACACCACTCTGTAATTGCTCTTTGATCACGTGATCATACTGCTTCAGAATTTCTGGCTGATCCTTAAGTTTCTTGATTGCTGTTGTCAACCTCCGTGATGCAGCAGTGTAATTGTCTGGCAACATGGGATGGATATCCTTGAAAGGTAACTTTACCTGGTATCTTTCTCCAGTGAATCTTATGTCATTTGAAAATTTGTCATACACTGATGCTTCATTTTCTCTTATGTCCAAAGTTTCCAAGTCCCAGAATTTCTGCAGATCATCCTTCACATCACTTATCTCTGTGGACTCTATCTTCAAGACATGTGTTGAACTCAAATTCACAGTGCATGACCTTGATGATGTTGGGCACATCGCTGGTCCTGACAACACCCAACCCAACTTGGTTTCGAGGGCTACTGGTCCATAGGAATCTCCCTTAATAATGTTTCCAGTGAAGAATGACCAGTAATAATCTGCTCCTATGAGCATATCAACACTGACAGTACCACTTGTTCCACAAGCAAGGTGTAGACCCTGCAGGTATGGGTAGCATTCCAATGTATCTTGGGTTTGTTGGTTAGACACTGGGCTGCAAATCACTGGTACAACATATGAGGTGACATAGACATTCATCCCATCCAATGTTTTGACACACAATTGTACCACATCACATTCCTTGACAGCAGCTGAATCATCCCCAAATGTTTTGATCAGAAGGGTTTCCTTACCAACCGTTGATAAGTTCAACTGCTCACATGCCTTGCTGGTTATATAAGATCTCTGGCTACAGGAGTCAAATATCACATGGGTATTCAATCCAAATTCCTGTTCATCTGGTTTACAAACAAAGGCTTGGGCTGTCTGCAATAGCACAGAATTACCATTATTGCTGATGTGCATCGTTGAAGTTCCTGCACCTCCACTCCTATCTTGAAATGGTTCAGACTTGCGTGGTGTTGCCTCCTCAGAAACCGAATTCCTGGCTGTTACAATGTTCTTAGTTCCTTCACAAATGGTCACATGGTGTCTGCCATTACAGTTAAAGCATTTTGCCTTCGACAAGCAATTGGTGGAGATATGACCACCTTTCAAGCGCACAAAGCACCTGCCATTTCGTCTTAGAATTGTTCTTCTAGTCTTTGATTCAGTGATGGTCATACAGTTAATTGACTTATGATTCTTCTTGCAAAATACACAATGCGGGGTAAATTCTTCACTGCCTGTGTAAAGGGCAGAAGCAGAGCAGGGCTGTTTGCTTCTTACCCTATACTGTTCAAACCTTGGGGTATCATTATTTGTGCTACTTGTTTTCATTGCAGTACATATTTCTCTGGCCTCTAACTCAGTTTTCAGTGCATTCAACAACGCATCAAGATTCCACGTTCCTTCACTGCCAAACTTGCGGCTTACAATCAGTCGCAACTCTGAGGGGATTTTTTCCATGATGATTGGAACCAATAAATTTCCAAAGGACTCTGATTCAACGCCCAACACGTTCAAACCTCGAATGTTGATCTCAATCTTATCATACAATTCACGCAATTTCTTTGCTTCATGCACTGAATTCACAGATGGAAGTTTCAACAAGGCATCCATATAATGTGATATCAACAACTGTGGCTTACCACATCGTTCCTTAAGAATGTCAACAGCGGCCTTGTAATGTCTGCAGTCAGAGACAGTCCAGCAATTGCAGATTCTGCGGTGCTTGTCACACAACTCTTCAGATAAGTGAATTTTTCGATAGGCGAAATGTTAGTGTTTCCATCGACAGCAGACTGAAATGTGTCCCAAAGCTCTGCCACTCTTGATAATTACCCGAAAACGATTTCAGTTCGAGTTTGGGTAGTTTCACTTTCGCGCTTTCGGCATTTCTGGAATTACCGTTCCTATGAATTTGCCACCGGTGTTTGTGCGTGACCGCCATGTTTAGTCTGCTCCAAAGCAAAGTCAATTTTGGCAAAAATACTGTAAACTTTCTCACAAAACTCACCAGAATCCTCAATCTCTTTCTCCAGTTCCCTTGGTTTAGTGTTCTCCAATATGCTTTCATCCAGTTTTCTAATTGTTTCCAATTTTTCTCTCAGCAGAGATTTCAGAGCTGTTAGCTTTTCCCTGGACGATGTTAAATTTTCCTCGTGGTCGGTCAAAATCTTCTCCACGTTCTCTATAGTTTTTTCCACAAATGCCTCTCTAATTTTCTTCGTCTTGTCGATATTCATGATGTTTTATGTCCTCCCTTTCATACAAATCTCGGCCGTTTTCAATCCAATTCTCCGACGATTCGTAGTTGCTTGTTCACTTCGTTCGTTCCTCCAACTCATCAAGCTGATCCGGCTCGAAGGACCATGTCACAAACGTGTGATTTTAAGTTAATTTATTCTCCAACATAAGATAAGGACTGTAAATTTGCGCTTAAATTCTCCACTCTATACTCAAAAACTCGACTCTGAACTCGAAAGGGAAGAGAAACCTTCGACTATAAAAACACGTCTCACTCTCACACGTGACCTCTTTCCCGCCACGCATAATTATGTTAATAATCAATTTTTAACATGACCTTGCTTTTCTTTGCAAACGAATCATACAGGGCAGCAAACCAGGTCATCAGAAGTTTGTTTTTCAGTAGAAGTAAATTCCTCAGATAACACGTGGCGAAGCTTCACTTGTGGCAGTTCTTTTACAACTTGGCCGTGCAAGGTGAATACACAAATTTGCTCCAACGTTTCGCACACTGCCTCCCAATAAAAATTCCATGGGTCACCAAGGGTTCTGATTGTGCTTTAGAAACAGCACAGTAATAGTGGTAGCAAGTATCCATTATTTGCCAGCAACACTTGCTCCCTGTCAATCTCTGATGCTTGCTCAAAAACTACCACGTTTCTTGAGATAATATTATAGCTGATAACTGCTGCTGGCCTAAACTACAGACTGGTATGAGTTATAAATTCTCTAAAACTGCTCAACTTATTCCAATAGAAAACTTTGTTACTATAAAAGCTTGAGAAACAGGCACAACGAAAGGTACCCCACCCAAACCCACTACACTTTCAGAGACGCCAGTCAACACGCAATACTTAATTACGGACCTAGCAAAGGAACAACACAACACATAGTTCTGTTTTAGAACCTCACTCCACAGATGCTATAAACTCACGGTAATTTTCCTAGCGACAGAGAATGGCAAAGAACAAGCCTCCCTGTTAGGGCAAAGTCTTTTTTTTTAATGTAGCGGGTTGGCAGCAGCATTAAAGGCGGGAAACTCAGCATCGCTGCTGACATTATTTTTTCCCGCTAGTAGGAAGCAAAAGGCTCGTGTTTGATTCAAAGCAAATAAAAAACATCTTTCGATCCAGCATTTATTACAAATTTTAACATTACAAACAAGCAACTAGCTTGGCAAAGCAAAGAACAGCAAAAACTATAGAACTTGCTTGCCTGGAAAGTACATTTTTAAAACATGAAAGCATATTCAATGTCTGCATTTGTATCTCTAGGCTTCCCTTTTGAAGTCTAAGAGCAAACTAATTTTAACTTACGAGAATGCACCAGCCATATTTCCCACTCAAGCCTCGCCAAATCTTTTGTGGACATAAAAAATATGGCGAACGATAGCTGACCGAAGAGTCAAAGCACTGTGGTATTTTTGGCCCAGGCTGGTGAATTTGCTCGAAGTTCTAAAAAAAGTTGTCTTAATTAAATTGGAAAAATATGTGATTGCTTTTTCTCACTTTGTTTATAAATACAATGTTTACTGCCATAAGGCACACACCAGTTTTTTGGTAACTCACCTGTGGCAGGTTTACATCATTCATATAATTATAACTAAGGCAGACAACTTGACTTCGGCAGGGGAGGGGGGGCTCGCTAGGTTAATAGATTAATTAATCAATTAACCCAGCACCTCCTACCGAAGTCAAGTGCATTAATTAATTAATTCTGGGCTCCTGAAGAACTGACTTAGGCTATTAACTTTTAATGCTGGAAGCCCGAAGGTCTCCCAGAAAATTTTCTTAGGCAGCAGCCTTGCAAACACAGCAAAAATTACAGTGAATGTATGGAATTTTGGCTGACTTTGAACCGCTGGAACGCCGCCATGAAAAGGCCAATTTCGAACATTTTCTGCTATTTTTATTAATATTATTGATATCACTGATCCAACAGAATGTTAGGCTAGTAAAGGAGGTATGACGTCTGTAAATTGGAATTATAAATCTTCTTGTGTCACTTCTAATTTCACGGCACCTTACATAATTTTGATTACAAGGACTTGAACATACCTTCACGGCTTGAATCTGTTCTTTATAAAATTGTCATGAAAATAACGTCAGTACAAATGACTTTTTAAAGACATTTTCGTTGTCAAAATACTGCTTCCACAGCGAAGTTACAGAGGTTTGAAGTCAGCCAAAATCCCATACGTTCAGTGTAATTTTAGCCACCTGTTTCAGTGCTGCAAACATACTCAGGCATTCTGGAAAAGTTCATTTGAATGGATATCCCAACACCTTGAACATTTGATAGAGATCTCTTTCTCTCCCACTCTCTGTCTAGGCTTAATTAACGATGTGTCTCACGTCTACTTTTACATCACTTACTTCTTATTGCTAGACATTATAATTATATACAACTGCAAACTGAGAAACACCATACCCAAGGTGCAACTATATAAACAATTGCATGTGAACTCCATGAAAATTGAAAAGCTAATAGCTTTAGATAATAATACCCTAAATTCTTTTAAAAAGAAGTGGAGCCCACTGAAGAACGCCCTCCGGTCCCAAATCATCAATTAAAATTCAAGTAGTTAATAACAAAGATTTGTAGTTAAGCAGTAGGCAATGTTGCTTGCTATACATGGTATGAAGTAACGACTGGATGTAAGTAGGTAGTTCAGTGTTCTCACCAGGCCGCACCATTGCGGGATTCCCGCACAAAAAATTGAGATGGCACATTAAAAGCCAAAGCCTGCGCCCATTGGGGCGCAGGGTCAAGCTACGAGTCAAACAGACTTTTGAACGTCTAGAGTTGAATAGTTTTAATGGTCAACCGAAAATCCCAGCATTTTGCTTGTTCGAATAAATAAAAGCATGTTACCAAAAGATTGAAAGTCCTTAATTTTATTGCCTTTACATTCGTTGATCCCACTTACGAGGCGAAGACTGGTGTACGCATCGTTACCGAGCCCGCCATACTGGATCAGGTAGGTACCCCATGTAACAGACCATTTACTTTGTCCCCCTGATGTTCTTACAGGGCCCCTGTTTTTCAGCAGAGGGGGTCCTAGGACTCCCTAAGGCAAAATCCTGGTGAGAACACTGGTAGTTTAAGTCTATTTGTAAGTTAGTATATATTGTAAGTAGCCGCAGTGTTGTGTTTAAAGTTAGTATTGTATGCAATGCTACTAAATTGTAAATAGTGTTACGTATTGCTATAACTTTTCTTTTTGTAAATAATGTTAGTATTGTAAGCAGTGTTTAGTGTTGTGAGTAATGTGCAGTATTTAAATAAAAGAATGTTACAGCAAAAAAAAAAGGTGAAGTTACTGGTATCCGACCACCATCAATTGAACACGATCCAATAATTACATCAATAACACATGTGGAGCTCCCTTTATGCAACCTTTATTTTGCATTCTTCTAAATTTGGCCAGAAAATTATTTGTGATACATGGTGGTGAGTGCATGCCGAGTCACAGGGAATGCAGGATTGCATAAAATTGACCCAACAGTATATTAATCAAGTAAAAATCAGACAACACTGCTATTCAAATCCTCAAAATTATTTACACTCATTAAACAACAAAATTATATTGATCAAATTAAAACCATTATGAAATGATATATGAAATGAATCATATTGAACTGCGATGTGAAATCAAGTGAGGCTATGATCCTCGCAGTTAAACTTATGAACGTAATTTGAGCAAAAAATTCATCACTTCAACAGGGTTTGAAGTCAGTGGCTTCATAGCTCAGTTGGGCTGGAGCGTCGCACCGGCATCGAGAGGTCACGGGTTCAAACCCCGTGGAAGTCCTGAATTTTTTCAGACTTCTCTACACAATTGCTCAAATTGCGTTCATACTAATATACATGCAAAAATTTCACCATGCTGATTGGCTGAGAGAATGTCAATTAATCCCAAACAGTGCAGAAAGT
This sequence comes from Astreopora myriophthalma, assembly GCA_014634185.1. Classification (NCBI taxonomy): domain Eukaryota; kingdom Metazoa; phylum Cnidaria; class Anthozoa; order Scleractinia; family Acroporidae; genus Astreopora; species Astreopora myriophthalma. The sequence continues at coordinate 4,800 of BLFK01000766.1, read as the reverse complement.
TGAAATTGAGTGCCAAAAGTTGAAATTGAGTGCCAAAAGTTGAAATTGAGTGCAGAAAGTTGAAATTAAATTTTTGCATGTATATTATTAACAGGTAAGCAAATGATTTCGAGTGCAATTTGGAATAAATAAGCACTCGTAAATTTTTCAAAGACTGCAAATTGCACTCGCCCTGTATGGCGTACGATCCCCGCCAAAACTCATTGTTTGAATTTTAAATTCATCCTTTAAATTTTCAAGTTCAACGATTGAATTTCACAGCTCAGTTTAAAATTTTACACTGTTCTTTTAGATTTCACTTCATTGGAAGACGGTTTTTCACTTATCTTTCCGTTTTTTGAACTCAACGTTTGTATTTGACATTCGCAACTCGCTTCGTCAAAATTACAGTCGAACCATTCATTTTCGACTCGACGCCGTGAACTAAACATACGCTGTAACCAGTACTGTACATTTGACTGATATGCCGACTTTGTATTCATTACTAGCTCGATATATTTTGCGACTTACCGCGTCATATTGCAAACTCCACGTCGGAAATTTTCAACGCGACTTTTGAATTTGTGTTTACGCTTCAGTGAACATTGGTCGAGTCGAAAATGAATGGTTCGACCGTAATTTTGAGGAAGCGAGTTGCAAATGTACAGCGAGGAATGTCAAATACAAGCGTTGAGTTCAAAAAACGGAAAGATAAGTGAAAAACCGTCTTCCAATGACGTGAAATCTAAAAGAACAGTGTAAAATTTTAAACTGAGCTGTGAAATTCAATTGTTGAAGTTGAAAATTTAAAGGATGAATTTAAAATTCAAACAATGAATTTTGGCGGGGATCGTACGCCATAGCCTACGGGCTCGTACAATTTTTTGTAGTCTTCGAAAAATTTACTTGTGCTTATTTATTCCAAATTGCACTCGAAATCATTTGATTACCTATACCTATCTGCGCCGATCATAGCTTCACTTAAAACCATTATGCTAGAGGTTCCTGAATAAAAGACACTTTGCCATCATTAATTACTTGCTATTGCATTCTTGCAAGCCAGGAAACCACCAAAAGTATTCACCAGCCAGCCTAGCGATAAAAGAGAAAAATCATGCACTGTCATGTAGTATCGAATTGGTGTTTACCGCGAAAAAAAAAAACGAGAGGGGCGCCATGGCGCGGGATTACTTTAATAGACAGTATTAATTTTTGGCTTCTAGCGCTTACGGTATCAGTTTACAGAAGGAACGCGTATGCTCACTACTACTGAACGTGTACAAAAGCGCTAAGCCCTACAGCCTCGCGAGGAAGTTTAACATCATCGATTTTAGCGATAACGCGCGTGGCTTCTGATTAGATGCTTGTGAAAAACATAACGGTCCGTGCACGTTTCGGCCATTCAATTTTTTTGGTCCACTTTCCCTAGATAAAGAACAGAAAACAGTAAAATCCATACCTTATTTTGTTTTTCTTTCTTAAATATCTCAAACGATCAAACTGTTTTGCTTTCCAACTTATCCTTTTCTACATTTTTACAATTTTGCACTGTAGACAACTGTTTGTGTCCATAAGAAACGCCCAAATGTCCTAAATTTACTAGAAAATCAAAAAGCAATTTCTTCTTTGGCAAATACAGGAGTCATGCGAAAAAAAGAAACATATTTCCGCTTGCTTTCGTTTTTCCTTTTGTCGTTTTGTATGTAAACAAAAACGAAAAACGGAAAAACGAAAGTTGACTTCCGTTTTTCCGTTTTTCGTTTTTGTTTACATACAAAACGTCAAAAGGAAAAACGAAAGTTGACTTCCGTTTTTCCATTTTTCGTTTTTGCTTACATACAAAACGACAAAAGGAAAAACGAAAGCAAGCGGAAATGTGTTTCTTTTTTTCGCATGACTCCTGTATTTGCCAAAGAAGAAATTGCTTTTTGATTTTCTAGTAAATTTAGGACATTTGGGCGTTTCTTATGGACACAAACAGTTGTCTACAGTGCAAAATTGTAAAAATGTAGAAAAGGATAAGTTGGAAAGCAAAACAGTTTGATCGTTTGAGATATTTAAGAAAGAAAAACAAAATAAGGTATGGATTTTACTGTTTTCTGTTCTTTATCTAGGGAAAGTGGACCAAAAAAATTGAATGGCCGAAACGTGCACGGACCGTTATGTTTTTCACAAGCATCTAATCAGAAGCCACGCGCGTTATCGCTAAAATCGATGATGTTAAACTTCCTCGCGAGGCTGTAGGGCTTAGCGCTTTTGTACACGTTCAGTAGTAGTGAGCATACGCGTTCCTTCTGTAAACTGATACCGTAAGCGCTAGAAGCCAAAAATTAATACTGTCTATTAAAGTAATCCCGCGCCATGGCGCCCCTCTCGTTTTTTTTTTTCGCGGTAAACACCAATTCGATACTACATGACAGTGCATGATTTTTCTCTTTTATCGCTAGGCTGGCTGGTGAATACTTTTGGTGGTTTCCTGGCTTGCAAGAATGCAATAGCAAGTAATTAATGATGGCAAAGTGTCTTTTATTCAGGAACCTCTAGCATAATGGTTTTAAGTGAAGCTATGATCGGCGCAGATAGGTATAGGTAATCAAATGATTTCGAGTGCAATTTGGAATAAATAAGCACAAGTAAATTTTTCGAAGACTACAAAAAATTGTACGAGCCCGTAGGCTATGGCGTACGATCCCCGCCAAAATTCATTGTTTGAATTTTAAATTCATCCTTTAAATTTTCAACTTCAACAATTGAATTTCACAGCTCAGTTTAAAATTTTACACTGTTCTTTTAGATTTCACGTCATTGGAAGACGGTTTTTCACTTATCTTTCCGTTTTTTGAACTCAACGCTTGTATTTGACATTCCTCGCTGTACATTTGCAACTCGCTTCCTCAAAATTACGGTCGAACCATTCATTTTCGACTCGACCAATGTTCACTGAAGCGTAAACACAAATTCAAAAGTCGCGTTGAAAATTTCCGACGTGGAGTTTGCAATATGACGCGGTAAGTCGCAAAATATATCGAGCTAGTAATGAATACAAAGTCGGCATATCAGTCAAATGTACAGTACTGGTTACAGCGTATGTTTAGTTCACGGCGTCGAGTCGAAAATGAATGGTTCGACTGTAATTTTGACGAAGCGAGTTGCGAATGTCAAATACAAACGTTGAGTTCAAAAAACGGAAAGATAAGTGAAAAACCGTCTTCCAATGACGTGAAATCTAAAAGAACAGTGTAAAATTTTAAACTGAGCTGTGAAATTCAATTGTTGAAGTTGAAAATTTAAAGGATGAATTTAAAATTCAAACAATGAATTTTGGCGGGGATCGTACGCCATAGCCTACGGGCTCGTACAATTTTTTGTAGTCTTCGAAAAATTTACTTGTGCTTATTTATTCCAAATTGCACTCGAAATCATTTGATTACCTATACCTATCTGCGCCGATCATAGCTTCACTTAAAACCATTATGCTAGAGGTTCCTGAATAAAAGACACTTTGCCATCATTAATTACTTGCTATTGCATTCTTGCAAGCCAGGAAACCACCAAAAGTATTCACCAGCCAGCCTAGCGATAAAAGAGAAAAATCATGCACTGTCATGTAGTATCGAATTGGTGTTTACCGCGAAAAAAAAAAACGAGAGGGGCGCCATGGCGCGGGATTACTTTAATAGACAGTATTAATTTTTGGCTTCTAGCGCTTACGGTATCAGTTTACAGAAGGAACGCGTATGCTCACTACTACTGAACGTGTACAAAAGCGCTAAGCCCTACAGCCTCGCGAGGAAGTTTAACATCATCGATTTTAGCGATAACGCGCGTGGCTTCTGATTAGATGCTTGTGAAAAACATAACGGTCCGTGCACGTTTCGGCCATTCAATTTTTTTGGTCCACTTTCCCTAGATAAAGAACAGAAAACAGTAAAATCCATACCTTATTTTGTTTTTCTTTCTTAAATATCTCAAACGATCAAACTGTTTTGCTTTCCAACTTATCCTTTTCTACATTTTTACAATTTTGCACTGTAGACAACTGTTTGTGTCCATAAGAAACGCCCAAATGTCCTAAATTTACTAGAAAATCAAAAAGCAATTTCTTCTTTGGCAAATACAGGAGTCATGCGAAAAAAAGAAACATATTTCCGCTTGCTTTCGTTTTTCCTTTTGTCGTTTTGTATGTAAACAAAAACGAAAAACGGAAAAACGAAAGTTGACTTCCGTTTTTCCGTTTTTCGTTTTTGTTTACATACAAAACGTCAAAAGGAAAAACGAAAGTTGACTTCCGTTTTTCCATTTTTCGTTTTTGCTTACATACAAAACGACAAAAGGAAAAACGAAAGCAAGCGGAAATGTGTTTCTTTTTTTCGCATGACTCCTGTATTTGCCAAAGAAGAAATTGCTTTTTGATTTTCTAGTAAATTTAGGACATTTGGGCGTTTTTTATGGACACAAACAGTTGTCTACAGTGCAAAAATGTGAAAATGTAGAAAAGGATAAGTTGGAATCCAAAACAGTTTGATCGTTTGAGATATTTAAGAAAGAAAAACAAAATAAGGTATTGATTTTTCTGTTTTCTGTTCTTTATCTAGCAAAAGTGAACCAAAAAAATTGAATGGCCGAAACGTGCACGGACCCATAACCCCTTACCTTTCACTAGAACTCGAATTTCGCGAGATCTTCTCGTAGAAGCAGTGAAGATATGAATACAGCAATGGGTTACAACTTTATGTAAGACTACGTATAATGTCCCGGGAATACCCCTGTATACCATGTATACCCCTTGTATACCCATGTATACCCATGTATACCCCTGTA
>BLFK01000763.1:582008-602008 GCA_014634185.1 Astreopora myriophthalma | reverse complement strand
CGTTAAGATTCCTGATAACTCTCTACGAGATATCCAAGACAAACTCCTCGATGTTCATGGACCTCTTTGCACCTTGTATGAGAACTGTGCAATGATTTACGAGTCAATGGATCAAGGCGCAATCACCATTGATAAGGCCACAGTTGTTGGAATGTTCAACTGCGTGAAGAAGTCTGTTATGCTAGTCGGTGATACCTCTGCTCAGCTATCTGCCAAGCGTCGTGAGCAAGTGCTAACAAAGCTTAACCCAGTTCTTTCCACTCTGGGCAAGGAGGAATTTCCAGATGCTGGCAAGCAACTATTTGGTGATGGGTTTCAATCCCGTCTTAAATTACGATCAGAAACGGCCAACACGGTACATCAGGCCAAAAAATCTGGCAAGCAGTTTTTTCGTGGTTCTGCCCCTCGGAGATTCCAAGGGCGATTCCAAGGCGGCAGAGGACAATATCGGGGATTCCAAGGATTCTACCGCCCAGCACAAGGACTCCAATCCTCAACCCCGTCATTCCGGGGCCGAGGCAGAGCACCCAACTATACCTCCCAGGGTAAGTTTCAGCCAAACCAACATCATCAGCGGTAAACCCTTCTCGTCCAACCCACCTACCTTCACGTATGTTCGAACATTTGTTAAATTTTCTTGACCTGCCATTAGCAGGCCGGTTGAAACATTTTCTACCTTCATGGGAACAGATCACAAGGGACCCATGGGTTCTTCAATTAGTCTCGGGTTACCAGGTACAGTTTTTAGACAATCCCGTACAAGAACGGCCTCCTGTGCAAAACCCCCGTTCACAAGCAGACCAAATTATAATAGACCAGGAAGTTCAAGAGCTACTCTCAAAAGGGGCAGTTCATTATGCTCCATCCAGCCCTTCCCAAGAACCGGGGCTCGTAAGCTCCTTATTTGTAGTCCCAAAGAAGGGCGGGGGTCACAGACCGGTCATAAATCTAAAACCTCTCAACGGTTTCATCCCATACGAACACTTCAAAATGGAGTCTATTCACATGCGGAAGGATCCTCTAAGAAAAGGGGATTATATTGTAAAAATAGACCTGAAGGATGCATACCTGACAGTGCCGGTTTGGAAGAACCACCAGAAATACCTTCGGTTTTTGTGGAAGGGTTCTCTAGTAGAGTTTGCGTGTCTACCCTTCGGTCTAGCCAGTGCTCCACGGGTATTCACCAAGCTACTGAAACCAGTACTGTCAATTCTAAGTCAGAGAGGAATTCGCCTCATTGCGTATCTAGACGATATCCTCCTTATGGCCCCTTCGAGACAGCTAGTTCTTCAGCATACGGCATCTACTCTGAGTCTCCTGGAAGGACTCGGGTTCACAGTGATTTATCTAAAGTCTGTTCTCGTACCCTCCCAACAAATGGAGTTTTTAAGTCTAAGTCTCCCCAGGGACAAGATAAGAAAGATTCAGTCAAACTCTCAACTAGTGTTAGACAACCCAGTAACTTCAGTAAGGGAATTGTCAAAATTCCTGGGCCTCCTATCCTCCTCTATTCAGGCAGTCTTTCCAGCTCCCCTCCATTATCGGTACCTCCAGCATGCAAAGAATGCGTTACTAAAGTCCCGAAAATCGTACGAGGCCCAGTCATCTTAGACTCAGAGGCACTTCAGGAGGTACGTATACAGTGGTAGAAAGACAATCTGATAGCATGAAATGGGAAAGCTCTATTCAAACAATCGACAGACTTAGTGATCGAAACCGACGCATCACGTCAGGGCTGGGGGGCTTACTGCAAGGGTGTTTCCACGGGAAGCAGGTGGGCCCTAGAAGAGACCTCTTACCACATAAATTGCCTGGAACTTCTGGAAGGTTCACTCGCCGTGAAATACTTTACAGTAACATATATCAACAAGATAGGGGAAACACACTCACCCCTCCTGTCATACCGTGCCAAGAACCTTTGGGGTACTTGCAGCACCAGTCCGGCCAGCCCAACCCTGATACCCCCTCCTACTGGACCTGTGCGTAGACTTTCCTCTTCTCGTGCCTGTTCAGGCAGACCTGTTGACCCAAGGGGACAGAACCCACCCTCCCAATCAATTACTCCTAGCTGGGTGGCTTCTGTCAACAGATATTACCAAACGTCAGACGTTTCTGAGCAAAGTAGAGAAATCCTCATGGCAGCATGGAGAAAGAACACCACTAGTGCCTACTCCTCTGCTTGGAGTCAGTGGCGTAGCTGGTGTGGTCAATGGGTTAATATCAATCCCCTTTCACCATCTCTAACAAACATCTAGACTTTTTTGCATCTCAGTTCCAAGGGGGTAAAGAGTACAGAACAGTAAATGTTTATCGCTCTGCACTCTCTGCAGTACCACCCTTGATTGATGGCCACAAAGTGGGTTCTCATCCGTTAGTTTGTCAAATGCTTAAAGGAGTGTTCCAACTTCGTCCACCCCAACCTAGCTATGCTACAACGTGGCAGGTTTCTAAAGTTGTGCAATTTGTTTCCTCTTTGGGTCCTAACTATCTACTGGCTATGAAGCTTTTATCATACAAATTGGTGGGCTTGCTTGCTCTTACTGCCCCAGACAGAGCTTCAGGTTTAGCAGCTCGTGATTTACGCTACAGGTTCTTTTACCCTGAAGGCGTACAGTTCAAACTTCCAGATTTAACGAAGACTGTGCGAGCAGGTCAGGAGCTCAAAACCTGTTTTCATGCCAGTTTCCCTGAGAATGAACACCTGTGTGTGTGCAAGTGCCTCCTCGAGTACGAGTCCAGAACCCTAGAATGGAGACCAACGGACCAGTCTAAACCTAATAAGTTGTTTTTGTCACACACACGCCCACACAAACCGGTCTCCCGTGCCACACTGGCCAGGTGGCTTAGGAAACTATTACAGCTAGCGGGCATAGACATTGGTACCTTTAAGGGGCACTCAGTCCGTGCAGCAGTTACTACAGAAACTGCAAAACAGGGTTTCTCTATCTCGGAGATCTTGCAGTTTACAGACTGGTCTCAAGAGAGCACCTTCATCAAGTTTTACTACAGGCCTCATTTCGACCCCACTACTGGGAGGGCAATCCTATCAAGTGCCACACAGATTTGAATGGTACAGCTTTGAACATGCATTGTTAAATTGAGCCGAGTATTTTGAAGTATAATTGGGGATTATACAAGGCTGTTTACCGCTGATGTATAATCTAGATTATACGAAAAATAGGAGGCGAGATTTAACAATGCAGCCCCACCCTCCCCTCCCTCTATATTGTGCATTATATGGTTGAGTTTTCTTTTCAGTTCATTCAAAGACGTGAGCCTGCGGTGGGTCAGCGGATTAGTCACCATCGTTACCGTTCAGTTTTGCTTTTAATTCACTGTATTCGTTTGTTTAAAGAGTGAATAAAGAGATAATGCATTGTTAAATCTCGCCTCCTATTTTTCGTATAATCTAGATTATACATCAGCTGTAAACAGCCTGGCATAATCCCCAACTCGTGCCGAAGGTCTTTGTTCCGTACTGCGGAGGCGGATGCTGGCTCGTTTTCCGACCGCTGGTTGAGGGGTTGTCGGCGTCGCAATCATCTTTTATCGTGAGATCTGGGCCCGGTTGTTCGAAAGCCGATTAACGCTAACCCTCGATTAAAAATTAAACGACGTTTTAATTTCGCCCTCTGAAAACACTTTCAACAAGAAGGTATTTCTTAATGAAATAGTGTTTCGTTTCCAGAAAGATATTCAAAGTCCGAGGAGGGCCGGGTTTTTTTTATGTATTCTGGATGAGAAGTACCGGGGTGTGGGGGTTTGGTACTGATGTGCCGGTTAGACCCGTAGTGATCTGGTTAATTCCTAGAGCTTGGGATTTTTCTAATAAATGACGTGTAGGTCATGGACAGTAGCGCGTTTAACTGGTGTCGGTTTGCCGATACACGCTAAGAGTATGAAACTGCAATCCAATGCGACAGTTTCGCTTGTTTGCTTTTGCCCGTCATGTCCTGGGGTCGATTACCTGCCGCTGTTGGGGAGAGGAGCCCGCGGTCCTCCCTGAAGGCAAGTAAAACTTACCAAAAAACGAACACGAGAGAGCAGCGGAAATCGAGTTTTTAGATCTACCAGCCTGGAAAATGGAAAAGAACGGTCTGATACCCAGGGGAATTGAAAACATAAGCCTTGCGTTATTTAATTTGATTGATAGGCAGTTACCTACTGGTGAGTATGGTATTGAAATTTCATGGTAGTTGTGTTGTAGTCCAGTTTGTTGTGAGGTTTATTTTACCGTGGTCTCAGAGATTTTCCTTGATTTTCCTCTTCTCTTGATTATTCGCTGCTTCACGGAAAGAAGGAAAATCAAGAAAAACCTCTGCAACCAGGGTAGATTTATTTTCATTGAGTGCAAGGTTTTTTGAAGGATAAAGTTAGACCCAATGATCTGCAACTATTGATCTAACTGTCAGATTAAATAGGCCACCAAAATTTTGGTTAGGTCCTAAATAAATCACTGATTATTTTTTCACAGTGCTTTGGACAGCGTGCTGCTCATCATCGCCCAATCTTTTTTTGCAGGAGTCCCCCCTCCCCCTCTCCTCTCCTCCCCGGCAATGAGCACTCGGCTTTGCGCGTTGAGGCCACAGTTCTGCTCGTTTGACTTACACAACGAGAGTTGCTCTTCATGTTTCAGATGCATGAAATGAAACATGACAACGTTTTTTCAAAACGGTATTTTGTTTAAGCAGCATCTGAAATGCCTCGGAAGAGGAAACCCATTTTTAACACTGTAAATAAATTCAAGGCGAAGTGTTTTATGTGAGGCTAAATAAAGTTAAGACACAAAAGCACATGACGCTTAATTTTTCCATTTCTGTGTAACGCGGCGCAAGATTCGATTGCCTTACTTTATGTTTTGTTGTCAGTGACGCAATTGCGTATTGAATCACTCCGCCACTTTTGCTTGAATATTATGAGGCTGAAATACTAAGGCTATCGGTTTTTTTCGTGGAAGGCAGCTCCTGAAATGCTACGGTACCTCAAAATACAAATGTTTTTAAGCCTCGGAAGCAAACTATTGTGTGTGAGGCTAAATAAGTCAAAGCTAAGAGACTGGAGCATATGACGCTGAATTTTTTCATTTCTGTGTATTTTTGCGGCGGAGAATGTTGACACCTACGATACCAAGAAAATCTTATAACAAAGCCATATTGCACCTATTTTGTGATATACCAACGTTAATTGAATACAATATCATGAGTCACTTACCCTCAACAATACGTTGTACCCATGTGTAATGGTGTCGCCTAATCCAAGTACGTGTTCTTTTCCCGTAAACAGCCACAGAAAAGGGGCCGGATTGTTTTCCTGACAAGTGTTCTGGCCCCAGTCGTTCAAACGGTGGATAGCGCTATCCACTGGATAAATCTCTATCCATTGGATAACGTAATTGGTTTTGCTACCTCTTATCCGCTGGATAGTGATTTATCCGGTGGATAGCGTTATCCACCTTTTGAACAACCAAGGCCTGATTGGCCAAAATTATGTCGTCGTAGTTGTGATCTTTATCACAAGGAAATAAATATCTTTGTTTCCCTAATCAGTTCAGCAATGTTCCATGTTTCGTTTTTTTTCGACGGCCATCTACCTAGAATACATCTCTTCAGTCTGAGTTAGAACCATTTAAGTCGCCAATTATTTCTATCTGTATGACGTTTTAAGTTCCTTTTGTTTCCGTGACACGAAATTAAATTTAGTTTCAACAAGTTCTTTCAATCATGTTTACCTTGTGAATTACAAGCGTTTCTAGCTGATAACATTCATACTCATTATATCAATAAATCACCCTGAAACGGAAACAGTACCAATTGTCTGTTTAACTAAAAACAAAACTAAGTGCTTCTATCGTCTTAAAATAGCGCATTACTGGACAAATCCCGTGCTCTGGCGGTGGCGGTACCTTGTAGATAAATTTCCTCTTCACTATCACCAGCGATTGCAAGTCCAGTTTGTAGTGTTCTTGTGTATTTTAATAACGAGAGACGAGAGTTTCAGTAGTAATTCCCCATTTTCTAATAAAGCAGCAACTCAAATGCCCAAAACGACACATTTTGTGGCCATGACCTAATTTCCGCCGTATTTACATTAGCAATTGCGAACTTTACTCTGATTGGATATTACCTTCACTATGTAAATAGTTCACCCCTGAACTGAAAACAATACCGTTTCGTTTCTGAGGAAACGAAACAAAAAGCGGTTTTAGACCGAAGCGGAAGAAAAGTATGAGTCATAAGTGACGAGCAAAAATCTTTCGGGAAAATCTTTGTGAATTTGTAAAGAAACTCGAATCAAAGTTCACTCTAATCCAGGGTTAGCTTAATCGGGCTTTGAACAACTGGGCCCTGGATACGACTTCGCGTTGCGCGTATCACGTATCCTCTTCGCTAGTTTCCTTTGGATCAGAGCTTAAGCGGTAAGTAAGCTTAATAATCCCGGACACAGTGAGCTAAATCAGTCTACAATGACGCACAGACTATGGGGCCCTCTATTTGCAGGTGAATTGTATGTGACCACTGATAAGACTCAATTTTAAGGGCGTTGTCGCTGTCTGGTTATATTTACTATCTCCAAATTGTTCGCCTCATATTTCAGTTCTGGTCATATTGCGAGCGTCATTTAACTAGTCTTCAGTTCTTGTGTTCTTGTGATCGATTATATAGCAGAGCTCTTCGCTAGTGATTCGGTGGCGTGGATTTCTGGTTCTCCCTTTATTCTGTAATTAAAAGTAAATTTTCGGTGCAGCCGTATGTGATCTGGTAAGGTTCCTTAATATCGACCAGCAACCACGAATCTCACGCGTTTACAGACCCTTTACATGCCTTTCACTGTGTGCATAATGGCTACATTTGGTCTAAATGGTATTGCAGGTATCCTTCGAACCCAGCACTAGTTTGATTGTCCTTTTTTTTTTTCAATAGGGAGTTTCTTTTCAAAACAAGCCGTAAGTTTTGTACCCGAAGAATTGAATGAATCCATGAAAGAAGATCATTTCAACTGTTGTTGTTTATTGTCTGTCAATTCTGGGAAAGTCGGACGGGTCGAACTCAGGGGAGGAAGCGTTGTCAGTAGTGCTACCAAACCTATATTCCAGCCGTAACACTGACGTAACACTGTAGAATTGTAAATGTGTGTTGTGAATATCACACTGAATGTTCTTCTGACGGATCTTAATTGGCAGCCAATCTTCATTGGTGGCTCCGCGGTGTAATTTTTAGTTGCAGTGCTTGGACGTCTTTATCCACCTTAAGTTTATACTTTATCGTGTGTCAGAGAGTCACTGGCTCTCACCACATGTCATGTCATCTGCATTAATCTGCTTGAAACTTTTCACTCATTGCTCTCTGAAGTGCCATTTCTTTTACATTGAAAGTGAAAACAAAAACAAAACGTTGCCCTTTAGAAAACGAAACCGAAATAGATGGAAGACGTGGTCTAAGTACAAAAATAATCCTGTTGTCACGCTCAGGAAGAACATGAAAACTCTGGCTGTTTGAACTGACAACTGACATGAAAATTATAATCCTTTGTATTTTAGAAGCCATACTTCTTGATGATCTATAGTTTTGGGAATAACAACCAGTGCAGGCGATCACCTCTGGATTTATTTCAAGAGTTTACATGTACGCCTGGCAACGTTTGCCAAAACTGAAAATATTTGAAGGTAAATTTCCCAAGCTTGACTCTTGGACTTCTTGTTGACTTAATCTTGTGATCGCCACTGGACTGTTCGCTTTCAGATATTGTGTCAGCATTGTATCCTGCATTGCAGTCACTGGTTTCTTTTGAGTGAGAACTTTTATGTAATTGGTAAGTACCCTGGCTCGAATTATTTCGTTCAAAAAAAAAGTATAAATGTTTGCTGTTGTAATTTACATGTATCTTTGTTTTCGTTTGTTTGTTTGTTTTTTTCTAAAAGAACATTCTTGACGATTAATTTTGAGATCTTAAGTCGGGCTTTAGCTACATGTACACATGCTGCTGTGAGTGTCGAACATTAGCGCTGTGCAGCAGTGCTAAAAATGGTATGTGTCAAAGAAAGATCATGAAATTTTCAGGTAAAGTTTGTTGTCAAGCTGTGATAAACAACACATAGGTACACATTACACCAGTTGAGCTTGCCTCTCTTGAAAAACTAGAGCATATTATAATAGCTCAGAGAATAGTGTTTGAAAAGGTTATTGTTATGCCCAAAGGTCAACAAAGAAAAGTTAAAGGTGCCATGTGTAATGTGTAATGTGCAAGTTGAATGTGATCAGACAAGTAGTCTTTCGCCATGCCCTCCTGAGAGATCTGATATAATCATGCTGAAAGTCAATAGAAAGTTACCATTCAGAGGTCATGTGTACTTCTAGGCAGTAAGGCCTGACTTATTTGTATTACAAGTCTTACAATGACTTAAGGCAAATACTTATTGCGTAAGGTCATACAAATTGATATTAATATTGATACAAATCTGACTGTACTAAAATCATGATACAGATAATTCTATAGCAGAAAATAAGCTACACGGACCAATGACCATTCAATTACAGATGATTCTTTAGAAGACAATTTCAAGATTCAACACCAGTTAACCAGGGAAAACCTTCATTCCAAAATCAAATCCATGAGTTAAATTACTCAGACAATGATGATTAAGAAAATGAGGAGGTTTAAATTGGCACAGAATGCCAATCAATGAAACATGCTCGCAATCCATCATGTAAAACTAGTGTACTTACTGTAGGTAATAATGAACAGTCATCAGGAAATGACATTTTGTTACAATAGAGTTTATTTTCTTGGCCAGCAATGCATCATAAAGTTTTGGAATTCGAATAACTACTAACTACTTTGCTACTGAAGAACACATTGCATAAAGTCCCGACAGAACAGCATTGTTTACACGAGCTCTTGTGTTGTTCTTTAACATTGTTCACCAGTTGCAGTTATTTCAATTGTACTAATCTGCACTCCTCTGAGTTCTTAATTGTCACCTGGTGAGTGTATAGCCTGAAATACTGTACTAAGCTCTTAATGCATGGTACTTCTAATAGTATACATGTAGCTACAGGATGGCTTCTACCATATTTGTCTCTCGCATGAGAATAAAACATCTTATAACTCCCACTGTCAGTATGAAAGATTCTGACACCAGTGCATTCTGTTGTCAGAATAAATAAAAAAATAATTTTGTGATTCAGAATCCCCATCCATGGGTACTGATATCATTAAATTAATCACCATCATGTAAATTGCCTGTGTAGCTTTCACTATAATTAAGCCGGTAATTGGCTCAGACATGGCAATAACTGATGGTAATTTGTGTGCATTAAATACACCTGCCCTGTACTTTGTGTCAGTGTCAAATACAGTTGATTGCTATGTCCATAATTTGTACAAGGTCATTACAGGTATTCCTTCCTTTGGTATTATTATAAATCAAGGCACTCAAACTCATAGCCACACATTGTTTTCCAACCTTTTCACCAAAGTTCATAACTCCATCACCTTGACCGTATGGTGCCTTGATTGTTAGTGTTTCGCAGAAACCAAGATGATCTGTTACAGAAGAATACTCGGAAATCGTATCACTGGTTTTTCTTCCATCTGAAATTAAAATGCACAATATGACTTGTAATCTGCTTAACTAAATAAATTGGCTATAAAATGAAACAATTAAAATGAGTGAAGCGGGTATAAGTAATATAAACGTTTTAACAATCCTTGTGCCCTGTGGTTAATGGTTGTCAATCCTGTGCATGTAACATCTGGAAGCGAGCTCAATCCATATAAACTAACAAAACTGAAATTTGATTGACAACATTACAGACAATGATAGTAAACTTACTTCTATTCTGAGTTTTCTTAACTTTCCTTTATAGTCGGGATAACCATTAACAGTGTAGTGGGTAAGTGGTAAATTGCAGGGAACATGTCCAGAAGAGATCTCTGGTAAAACTAAACAATTACATATTAATTAAAGTTGAACTAAACCTAGCTTTTCTTTTCCGTTTCTAGTGTACAAAGTTACTGCAAATTGAATTTGTCGTATAGCTCAATTGTTATGTCATGCACGTTAACAGTTAGGAGGCCCAGGATTTGTTTCAGTGTCATCACACAGCTTCTGTGTAGCACAATGACCTGTGTGGCTAGCATTCTTGTACACACTTGATAATGTACATGTATTACAGCTATATAAAGAGACATTAATTTTGCCCAAAGACTCTCTACAACTAAATGATTTTCGATGTAGTGTTGACCGTGTAGAATGCCATTCTTTTCTCGTATTTTGTACAAACTTGATATGTGTTATTGCCCCTTCTTCTAAGTCTGCATTTGATGTGCTGGTACATTTTTGATGACACAGACATTTTTTCAAGCATATGCCTCAACATTAATTTCTTTGTTTGTTTGTTTTTCTTTTGTTTGTTCTTCTTTTGTAGTTTTCTTACAGGTATGCTGCTGGGCTCATCATGTCAGGCAGCCCAGACTCACAATATCACCTGTGCTTAGTTATCATACCAATTGAAAAATTGAAATAATGAAAAAAATTGCCTAATCTTAGCCTGTAGCAAAGAAAGTAATTAAAATAAACTTACGTGTACTGTATCTTGCATCCTTATGTTTGTTTGAAGCGTTTTGGGCTGCTTTTGTGATTTGCTCCTAACCTTCATTGAAAGAGAAAGACGGGACAATTGGAACATCGGAAGCCAGTGATCGATCCGTAAACGAGCAGGAGTTATCCGAAAAATTGGCCACATTTGACCTTTGTCAACTGTCATGCGAAGAGCGATAAACGATATAGCAGAAAGGTCCAAAGTCCAAAAGCAATCTCCACATGCTTAGAGAAAAAGCCAGTTTTTACGAAAAACTCACTGCTCTCTCCAGTCTAAATAGGCGTTCAGGCTTAAAACTGGCTCGACTGTTGGCTTGGTGACAATTTTATGTCTCTCTAGGGGTGGGTAGCCAAGATCAAATGTCATTAACCTGGAACTTTCTCCCCTACACATGGGCTTTTGACATCTCAATCCTTTGTTATCGATTAGCCAATCATGTTGCTCAAATGCATAAACATGCAAATAAGGGGATTCAACGATCGACAGTTTTCCCGGAGAACAAATTACCTTCTTGATCCTCGCTGTCATTTTGCTCATGTTATTGTCATCAAATTCCTTTTATTTCTCCTTGTTCTTTGTTTTCCTCGCTGTATAGTTTGTGTTATTAGTGTGAATTATTTGCTGTTAATAATGTATCGTCGTAGTAAATCGTAATCAGTACTTAAAGAATAGCTTGTGAGTTTATTTGTTCGTAAGGTGTTGATTTGGTATACAGTGTTGTAAATGCAGGACCTCTTAAAACAGTAAGTGTATAACGGTAAGTGTTAAATTGTAGAAGAAATTATATATTCATCGCTTTTTTCAATTTACTGATTTGAGTTTTTGTTAACATTAATTCATGTGGACCAGATAATTCATTTCTTGTCAACCAAACAATTAGTGCAGAATTGTTTTTGTAAGCTCTTGAAAGCTTTTCTAATTGTCCTTTATTTAAAGTTACTCCATGAGTATGAAAATTTGTCATTTATTCTATATAACATGTAATTATGTTACATAATTTTTGCAATTACAAAATTTATGCTTTAATAAGTAATTTACCGCTGCTTGTGTATAATTCTATTTCTTTTTGATGGAGAACAAGAGCATTTATAGTATAATTTGTTGGATTTGCTCCATTTAATTCATATCTAAAAGTTAATGAAATGACAGAGTCCTTTCTATCTTCTTGATTTTTCAGGTCAAAATATATCATTCCAAATAAATTTTTGAAATTACTTCTATCAATCATCCACTGAGAAAATCATTATCGGCACTATTATTTTGCATCAGTGCTCTGTATAATCTAGATTCTTCATTTCAAGTTATTTCAAGTTGTGGATAATATATACTTCTATTTATTTCAAGCTGAGCTTTACAGAAAAATCTATTATTTGCACATATATCAAAAGTCTTAAAAGTAAATGTATTAGCTTGTTGATTATTGTCTGTAGCTGTTGGAACAACCAACAAAAACACATGTCTTGGTCTTCTGATTCCAATAGGTATTCTGAAATATGAATTAACAGCTGCTATTTGAATCTATTCATGATGTTTTCTTCAATATGTCCATGTTTTTGGTTTTACATAATCTTGAAAATATTTTTAATCCCTTCTCCATTAAAAATTAATTTTGGACACCATAATCTGAGTTTAGTTATAATCACTTTTGAATTAGGAGCTGAAACTTTTCTAAGGATAATATATAGATTTAGGCAAGCTTAAAAGTGGAGCTCCCAGGTTATTCATTCTTACTGGCGTTACTTAAAACTCTTCTTCGGACGCGAAAATTAAGCCAAAAATATACTGTTCTATTTTTTTTCTTTGATTGGTATTTACAGTTTTGCAGTAAATTTTACCTCACTTTAAAGGTTAGTAAATAAGCTTTCATAGAAAAAAATATAACTTATCCACAGTGAGAAAATAATACCGCAAATTTTCTTATAAGAACGATTTTGCTTCATTGCGACGTTCGCCGAAAATTTTCACCAGAAGAGAAAAGCTTCTCTGATGATATTAGTGTTAATTGTTTAGGATCTTGATAATACATTACACTTGATCCAATCATTCTTGATTTACCAGATGATTTATGTGCTGGCATATTAGGTGACATATTAAGATCATTGGATATCTTTACAGCATTTTTACTGTCTTTTGTTTTTGGGTTATACCTTTTGGTGAGGAAATTAATAAGTGATTGGTCTGCATTAGCTTGATAAACCAATTTACCACCTCGATAAGTATTCAATTGCATTTTATTCATTAATTCAGAAACATCATTTAATAAACCTCCATATTAATTGTTGTTTATTTTATAAGCATTTCATGTTGATTGTTTGTAAGCTCTAATACCCGAACCATTTTGTTTATATTTGAAAGAAGTGAATACATCATTTATTGTTTCTCAAGATTTTCTTAAAATTCCAATTTGATCATCATATACTTTCCTAATATCATCATCTTTCCCTTTTTTTCCCTCCCCCTAAAAGCTCCAGCTAATTCAGCAGACTTTTTCTTCTAACAACTTTTGGGGAGTTAAGTTTAATAATTCTCTTGGTTTTTTTCAATTGATATTTATCCAGAACATTTTTGTCATTTTTGTTGAATCTGCTTTCAGTGTTTAAAAATGTTCTTTCCTCTGGTTCATAATCTATCTGTGGTATTTCTCGTTGTAATGTTGAAATATCTCTGTTTGATTCAATAATATCCTTGAATCCTTGTATTAATGCTAATTGATTGTCCTTCAATTGTTCATTTAATTTGTCATGTTTTTTTATCTTTTTTTCTGTTGTTTGATCAATGGCTCTCATAATGTCTTGAAATAATCACTCATAATAATATCCCTTCCCCTTCCTTATTTTTTATTTCATTTTTTTATGTCAGTAACTGATTTAGCAATTTTAGAACTGTCATATACAGAATCAGCATATTTAGTCTGTTGATCTGCTGATATCCGTTAACAGATATCCATTAACATCCATTAGTTCTTACCATCTGTGGTAAACGTCTTTCCAACAGAATTTCGAATGATATTAATGTTTCTGTTAATGGATCGCAACTTGAAAACGTACAATGTGCTAAGCTCCTAGGTTTGGAAATTGATAAGGAATTGACATTTCATTCGCATGTTGATAAGTTATGCAAGAAACTATCTCAGCGTATCGGAATTTTAAAAAAGATTAGACATTGTCTGCAAATTTAGCATAGAGTTCTCTTTTATAATGCTATTATTAGACCAGTAATGGATTACTTAAGTGTTATCTGGTTAAATTGTGATAAACATTGTCTAGATCGTGTTTTAAAGCTACAAAAGAGAGCAGCGAGAATTGTCATTGGTGCTGACAGTTATGCACCCTCTGTTCAGTTGTTTAACATACTCAATGGATACCTTTCTTCGAGAATGCTAAATTAGCCAAGTGTTGTATCATATACAAGCGTTTGCAAGGTCGCGTGCCTAGTTATCTTACTAATTTATTAGTACTTACCGGTGAGACTCATTCACGGCAAACTAGATATGCTAAATTTAATATAGCCTGCCCTCGAGTTAATCGAAATACAGAAGGTGGTAGAACATTTACTGTTACTGCTTCTCTGGAATGGAATAAGCTACCTCTTCAAATGAGGAAAGCAGAGACTCTCAAGACTTTCAAAAATTCTCTTTGGAACAGGATTTTTAGAGACCAGCAATCTTTAAATCATTTCTTTATATAAATATTGTGGGTCGCTGTGCTGCATGCTAATAATTGTTTCATATTTTTATTAGATTTTGATAATTTTATAATAAGTTCCGATTTTTAACTATTTTAACTATTTTGATCTTGTAATGAGGGCCTCTAGTTTATTAGCATTTCGATGCTATTTTGAGTTACCCTCGATAAATAAAGACTTCACTCAACAGATCTGACATAATTTATCTGTTAAAGTGATACTTATTTTTTTTAATATATGTGAAAACAACACTTATTATTATATTATATAACATAATTATCTAATAACAATACCAAATTATAATATGAAAATAAATAGTAAATCAAAAAGAAAATTAAATAAATTCTTAGGTGAAGATTTTAAAATACTTATTACAGGGCAAAGCAATTGCAGAAAAACAAACTTTTCTGTATCAGAGAATGGATCATCTGATGACATTAAAGATACATCAGAGTATCCCAACAATAACTGTAAAATTGTCGTTTTTGATGATATGATTAATGCACCAGAAAGAATTCGAAATAAAATAGCAAATCACTTCACAGATGGTAGCATCATATGATCAGGGGGACAAAATTGTTCTCATATGTTATTAAATCTGCCAACAAGCAAAAACCATTTAAATCTCACTGCAACAGAAAACTTAATAGATCCTGGTCTATTCAGTAAATTAGGAGCATATGAATTTGTATTTTTATACAAAGGAAACAAAAGTGTCATGAAGAATTTTGATGAAAAAATATAATATAACACCTTAATATAGATGGGTATATTTAAAACGTGACAAGCTTACAAATATTGATGTTTCTGAATATATTAGAATTATTAAACAAAAAATTCAAGCAAGTTCTGGAGGACTAAAGTTAGACTCAAATGATAATCATGATATGTAACAAGCAAAAGTAACAAATCTTAAAGAAGGTAGTGGTGGTGATCATGCTCTTAAGAAGCGTCAAATCCAAAATATGATAGCAACAAGTGGTAATAATAACTGAAATTGCAAAAGACCTCGATATGAAAAATTATTATATAAAAAATCTTAATACAGTTGGATATGATAACAAATCAGTTTTAAATGTCAGTTTGCAAACTAATGTACAATATCAAATGAGTGATAAAATGGATAAAAATGTTTCATCTGACTTAAACATGAATCAACCAAACATACAGCCTGGTTGTGTACTTAATTTTAAGTCAATGGATAGAGAATTTCTCAATATAAATTGTCCCAGTAACACACCATTACAAGGTAACCATAAAATGAACCATCATTACATAACACAACTCAAAACAGATGAAAATAATGATTCAAGTTTAAGCAATGTTGGGTATGCTAAAAAAATGTTTCAGACATTGAATCAAGTTTACAAACCAAAATAAACCAAAAAGTTGATAAAAAAATTTTAAAGGAAACATAGATGTGAATAATGTTATCCATCGCTTGAGTAATGCAAATAATGATGAAGCAGTTAATAAAGGACAAATGGATTCAGAGTTAAATAAAAAACTTAATAATCCATCCATATCAGTATTGAATATGAACCTTAACAACATTATAGGTGTGAAGACTCCTTCAAAAGGGGGAATTATTGCAGCAACAAATGTAGCTTTTCTAAATCTATAATTAAACAGTAATTGAGCATATAAATAAAAAACTTAATGTAAAAATGTATAAAAATGTATTAAAATATCCAATGGATAATATTGATGACATTTCAAGTGAGACTGATATAGAAGTTGATAATATCCCAGTAAAAGTTTCCATACACGTAATAATAATATTTATTAAGCTTATAAAAAATGGAAATGATTATGAGAGTAGAATTGGATTTAATTTATTTCCTATTCATGATCCAGCAAAAGAAAAATATTATGCAATCCGTGTAGAATGGATTACTGATGATCTAAATGTTTGGTATAAAATGACATTAAACTATTCCTGAATGTAAATGAATCACATTCTTCTACTAGTAAAAAAACAATTTACTCATGGTGAAGGAGTTACATATTACACTAGAAGTTTTATAAATGCTCGTGAATTCAGTAAAATGACTACACCAATTTATTTATACTCTGACATTGATATAAAAGGAGTAAATCTAGCTTATCCTGTAAAGTTTAGTGATATTTATTGTATTATTTATGGAATAGAAGGTACTGTGAGTGATGTTAATACAAGTGTTTATATGTACACAGTGACAAAATCAACAAAATGGACAAAAGACTTGTATCTTCTGGTCAATATGATCATAGTGATTATTCAGCTTGGGTTGATTTTTTTTGCAGTTAATTCCAGGTGTTATCAATAGCATTCATGTTGATGATGGAGCAAATGTAAAATTTCGATTCAGCTATTCAGTAATAAAATTATAATTTATTAAATATTACATTATTAATCAATTTCAAAATGTTCAAATTTAATATAAATATAGAATATAATGACTAAAAAAGACATCTTCAATTGTTATGAGGATCAGAATTATTTTTAGTCTTTCTGTCATGCAATTCCAGACTTTTCTAGAACTGTGTTATAATCTGTAATATTCCAGAAATTTCTTTGATGTGACTCAGCAGTTTCCACAAATAGTACACCTTGCAATAGACTATAAATAGCAACAGAACATTCTCGATGTTTAGGGTAAAAGTATAAAAGCAGGCTTGTAAGTAATGGGAAAAAACCCTTTTGCCCGAGGGCTTACCCTCGTGGCCAGCTGTGATTGAACTTATACTGTGGATGCGACATTGCAGCTGTGAGGAAGCTATACTAAACTGTGATAACAATGGTGGAGTGATAACCTTTGACCTTGCGATATACGGAGAGAAGAAAGAGAAGAAAGGACGATAGCTGAAAAGAGAAGATAAAGAGTTCAGAGTTTATTATGAAGTCCTTTGTGAGAGTTTGTGTACACAGAAAATCCACTGAGTGGAAAGAATCCAGTGAATCAAGAAAGTCAAGAATTGTTGTCTACAGTCAGTGGAACTTGGAGTTCAAAGTCAATCAAGATCAATACCTGAAAGGCCATGAAAGAGAGTAAGCCTGCTTTGCTTTATGAACTGCTTAACGTAATCTTTAACCGAAGTAATTGTAACAGTTTATAACTAATGAAATAATAGTGAAAGAGGGTAACTGCTCGTTGTCACACTTTTGTTATATTGTACTTGAAAGTTTTTTTTTAATGCGTTGTTCGCGGACATCTCTTGGTTATTCCAGCATGTACCACAATTTTAATCATATTGACAAAAGCTTCAGCAAGGAAAAACTTTCTGAGATTAAAGCATTGTATAAATTTTATCATAAAAAAACTCCCGTGTTATAAGAAAAGTTTCAAATATTTCAAAAAATTAAACTTAACTACAAATTTCACTTCAGCGGCATTAGTTACTATTGGCACAGTAGCTGGTGGAATAACATTAAACCCCATTATTTTAGGAACTATTCAGGTTCTGGTTTACGCTGAAAACATTAAGTGAATTAAAAGATTATAAGAAGAAAATCGAATAATCCAAATTTGCTTATACAACATATGACAAAGTATTAGTTGATCTCAGATCTTATTTGAGAGGTAATGAATTTAATGATACCATAGTTGTCAATGAAATGAGGATGATAGGTGAAATAATTATTGATCTATGCCCTCTTGCTGATCATTTGGAAAATAAATATGATAACAAATTCAACACAAACCATCAAGATTATGATTTATTATTTATTTTTATCTCTAACCAATAGTTAATATTAAAGTTTTAAGTCTTTTGACTTACTCACTGGAATTTTATGGTATGGTAATTTTTTTTTTAATTTCAATATTTCTCTGAGAGTAAGTTTTACACTAATAATCGTCTTTCTATTTTTATTAATTTGAGGTAATATTTCATCTAATATGTCATCCATATCTTGTTTTTACCATTACAACTCAATATAATATCGTTCTTATGAGAAATATGTCAGAGTGTTTTGTATATGATATTTTCTATTATAAACGGACTTTTTATGATTTAAATACATCTTATCATAAAAATTAACAAATTCTCTCAATATTTTATGACTAGTTACCTCACCACAGTTTAAACATACTATTTTTTCATTATCTTCAATTAATGTTTGGTTATTACAACATGTTTCTTGTCTTTTTGAAGATTCATTAATCTGTTCTGCACAAAATGGACAAGACATGTCATTACCTATTTCATTACTTATTTCTTTCACAGCTTCATGAATCACATCATTTCAATTCATTATGTAATGTTTAAAAAACTCGCAGCATTGTTTTATTGGTATAAAACACAAGGCATAGCCAAGTGTTTTTAGAGCCGATAAAACACTGCTGCGAGTTTTTTTGAACAGCTTCAAAAGGTTCTGTTGCAGATCTATTCATTTTTTTTAACAATCCTTGGGTTTTCTATTTACTTTCCCATGTAAAACTGGAGGTAAAAATTTAGCCGTGTTTTATCAAATATAAAGATACTCATTAAAATGTAATTTTCTTTGTATTTTCTTCATGAATTATTAATGAGTTTTTGAAATGTATAATAAGTAAAGATTATTTTTTTAAAAGTAATAACTATACATAGAAAGGAAATTAAATGGCATGCAAGTGTAAAATAATTTCTTTTCCTCATCTATATATTATTAATGATATGAATGCTGTATATAATGATTGTCATTGAAACACAAAATGATTTAACTGAATCAGAAAACATCAATAAAATATCCATTCAAGATTACAAATACTTGAACTAAGATTGAAAATCTTTGAAATTAAGCAAAAAATAGAAACATCAAATTAATCCATGAAAAAGTAGTTTTAATTTTAATATGATGACATCATTTTATTTCATTTCTTTTAATATATAGTTTTCCTTGTATTTATTGAAATGATATTAATAATGCAAATGAAAATAGCAATTCATGAAATAGCTTGAACCAGCCCTGTTTAAATGAACACGCTATGAAGAAAATTGCTGTAACCATTTGCTGAGATAGTTATCAATTTTATGAGCACAGTTTTTAATTCCCAAGGTCAATCATTATATACTTATTTTTACGAACACAGTTTTTTAATCATTTATTTTCATTTATTTACGAACACAGTTTTTTAATCATTTAGTGGAATCATCATTCGTGTGCAATATTTGTTAAAATGTGCTCATACCCCCATCTCTTACACTACTGAGAAAGTATGTATCGCTTGGCCAATTTACGGAGATGTTGCGTGTTTATGTTAGTTGTTTCTGTAGAAAGGAAAGCCTCACTCAACAGGGAAAGGAATCACTGAAGTTATTGTCTTCTATTACCTTAGTCATTTCATGTTTTGGAGAATGCTTTCACAGATGGTTTTTGTTGGTGAGGGAACACATAATTTATTATAACATATTACGTGATTAATCCAGTATATATACTGTAATATTTAAAGCCAATAACTCTGTTAATCATTGTATAGTATCGACGGGGCTCTACTCCATTAGTTAGTGGCTTAAAATGTTACAGTATATACCGACTCGAAGTTACGCTGTTGCTTACTGGCTTAAAATGTTACAGTATGTGGGAGGTATACTTTGTATGTTGCAGGTTGAAAATGACGCAGTCTACAATCTGGCAACAATATATACAACAATGTATATATATATATTATATACAATATATGTATATATATATATTATATATATATTGTATATATATATATATATATATATATATATATATATATATATATA
>BLFK01000763.1:567008-577008 GCA_014634185.1 Astreopora myriophthalma | reverse complement strand
AACAATTAATTAAGAAATGGGGCAAGTATAGGGAAATGAGCAGTTGAAAATAGAGCTATTTCTGGAAATTTAGAGCTGGTAAAAATTTTAGTACAAAATGGTGGGAGGATAGGCAAAAGGGCAGTTGAAAATGTAGCTACTTCTGGGGATTTAGAGATAGCAAAATATTTGGTACAAAAGCGTGGGAGGATAGGCAAAAAGGCAGTTGGAAATGTGCTTGTTTCAGCAATTAGTACTGAAATAATTAAATTTTTAGTACAAAATGACGGGTAGATAAGTGAACAGACAGCTGAAAATGTAATTGAACTCGTATCACTTTATGGGCAGTATGATAAACTTATATTTTTGCTAGAAAATGGTGCAAGCGTGAGCCAAGAAGCAATTAGAGAAATGCATTATTGTGGGAATCCTACAGCGGTCAAAATATTACTTGAAAATGGTGTAAATCTAGATGAAATTGATTTTGATGATCAGAAGTTGTAAATTTAATTTATATAATTATGATAATTACATAAATCAACCGCAGGGAGTTAATCAACTGCAGGGAGTTGTGGGGATGCATTCCCCCAATATTTACCCATGAACTAAATTTATCAGTATAGCCCTTCTACTTTACGAAATACTCCCTTATTTTTTGTTTCCCAATTTTTTTCAATTCTGAAAATTGTTTGGTTGTTTTTTTGTAATTCTTCCTCATAATATGATCCTTTAATTTCTTCATCATTCAAGTCTTTATTTCTATAGGTTATTCGTTTTGTGACTATCACTTTATCAATTTCAAATAAATATACACATTCTTTTAATTTTTCTTTTTAGTATAAATTGGAAACCTTTTTTTGTTTTCATACCCAAAAACAAATATTTATTCTGTTTTGTTTTACTATTTTTGGAATATCTTTTATTTTTCCTGGAAATTTAATATTTTTGAAATGTAGTTTGGTAGCATAATCTTTATCCTCCATTTTTACTTTCTGGGTGATCTTTCTGGATGATATTTCTGCGGATTTAAGTGCCCAACAAGACACCACAAAAAGATTTTTCATCTTTATTTTCAATATTTATCAAACCTTTTGCGCTATTCGGAAGCACAGATGGTAATTTTATATAACTGCTGGCTCCTAATGGTGTGTAATCTCCTATTTTAATAATATGCTGATCATTTGTATGAATCATCCAATTAGACTCATTGTCTACCCACATCCCAATTCTGTGACGAATCTCTTCATATGATAAATTTTATTGTTTGTTGTTGTTTTTGTTATTGCGATTGCTTTATTTGTAGAATGTGCCATTTGGTATTTGAATTTACCATCAACTTTTTCAAATGTTGTTATTGTTTGGATAAATTTCAGACCTTTTTTGTCATTTAATATTTTTTTCAAATAATGCTTTAGTCACAGTCACTGGTTTTGTGCCTTCAAATTTTTTTTATTAGATCATAGTTGTTTGATATTTCTATTTCATATTCCTCAGCAGGATTACCAAAAGCTGATCTTATTTATTTTATTTTTTTTTATTTATGGATTTTTTAAATTGATATCTTTTCTTTTTTTCTTTATGTTTGTAGTTCCTTCTTTCACAACAGTGGGTGGTTCTTCTTTTTTTTTCTTTGATGTTTCCAATTCATTTTTTAAGATATTTACACGATTAAGATTGTCAAAATATAAATCACCTGAACCTTCTTTACTGTATTCTTCCAAAGTTGATTTATCATGATAATTTCAACTAGTTTTTTTTTGAAAGTGTATAAATATCTTTGAAAATTGTAAAATCCTTTCAATAATCACTTTTTTTACTTAATAATACTATTACTGTAAATACTCGCTTCTGATTGGTTGGAAGGGGATCAATTTATCCCAAACTGTATCGATAGTTGAACAACTAAATTTTAATTGTATCGGTCACATTTGATCAATGGAGTCGGATGAAACTTCCAGGTTTTCCGTCTCAGCCAAACAGAAAGCTTGTTATGAAGCAGCCGTAACCAAAAACACCAAAAACTCAACTGAAACTTGGCTCCACACGTACTTGGAGTGGGCTAACGAGAAGAAGAAACCAAAAAGCATTGAAAATCTCTCACCCAAAGATCTTGACGAAGTTCTCGGAGATTTCTACATTGAGCTAAAGAAAAAGGGGCGGAAGCGACTATGAGCCAGTTTCCAGAATACGTTCTCATGTGAGTTTTGTCGGTAAAATAACACTTTTACCATTTCGACGTGCACTTCCTTTCCTGTAGATCATTTATCAAAAAGTCGCTCATGCCTTCAGAGTTTTGACAGCTTTCAACCCAATAAAATTTAGCATCATGTTGCAAACTTGGGACATGCTCGTCTTTGTAGCTCGTTCGCGAAAGAGAAATTATTTTATGGAGAAGTTTGGCGAAAAGTGTTGAGAAAACAAAGTTAGAAAAATAAAATATTCAATCACAGCATGGCTTCATTTTAGCAACCCTCTATAACGAAAAGAGGTCAGATAGAAGCCTGTATTAACGGTAGCAGTATTATTAAAAGGAAATCGATCTTTTTTTCTCGAAACAATTAGGGATTGATTGTACTTGTGAACAGATCAGACTTTTTCTAATTTCCACTGGTGGCTGCGCCACTTGTGGAAATTACTAAAAAGTCCGTTCTGTTCACGCGTACAATTAATCCCTGTCTCTCGAACAGATCGATTTCCTATACAAATTTCTGTAATTCCGCTCATTTGTCTTCCATTTCCATTTTTATTATATGCAATACTTACTGCAAATTTGTGTGTTTCTGCAAACCACCTGGCAAAACCTGTGAAAATTGTTTGACATAGTTTGACAAATTTGCGAGGGATTCCTTTGTTTTTTTCAGTTTCATTTGTGCGCAGACCCCAACAAATTATTAAAGGTTGATAATCTATGAAAGATTAGATTAATAGATGAATGAAATCAGTGAAATACATAAAATTTACGAAATGTGTGAAACATTTGAATTTGGGCGCAGGTGCCTGTAAAAAATTAAAATTTTTAAGAATTTAAGAGTGGATGTCCACAAAAATCGAACAAGAGTTGGCCACAGCTCAAAAATCGATTTCGCTCAATTTTTGTCCAGGTGTAGTCCATTATGTCTCTAAATCCACTGTATAGTTTTTTAAGTAATGCGCATTTATATTTTTGAGAAAATGCCCATTTAAGAATTCTCCCCATAATCGCCATTCTTTCCGCAGAAATTAGCATTCACTTTGCCGACAAATTTCCCTATGGAAACCGATTCGTATCGGCTCAAAACATCCTAAAAGATGTTCTATGTTATCTAGACATCCCGTTCTGTGATTTTCGGGAAATTTGAACCATGTTTTGCACCAAAAATAATTTGAACTCTGGGGTGCGTGTTTTTACATCACTGAAGGTACTGCTGAAAACGCATCGTTTTTCAACATGCGATAAAGCTCCAAATCTAACAGTATTTGCACAGTTAACTCTCTAAGTAATAAGCTTTCAAATGGCATAAAAATTTCTTTGGGGAAATACATAC
Organism: Astreopora myriophthalma; assembly: GCA_014634185.1. Classification (NCBI taxonomy): domain Eukaryota; kingdom Metazoa; phylum Cnidaria; class Anthozoa; order Scleractinia; family Acroporidae; genus Astreopora; species Astreopora myriophthalma. The sequence continues at coordinate 573,505 of BLFK01000763.1, read as the reverse complement.
GCATTATGTGACAGCTCATGAAAGTTATGTGTTTTTGATCTTTCGACACCGAGCGTCCTAATTTGCATAATCATCAAGTTTGAATTACAAATCAGTTAACTCTCTTGTTTCAACCTTTTTACGACAAGGATCACAGTTGCAACAATACGTCCTACCTGTTCATGACTTAGCTGTGGTTTAGAACCTCCAATTTTACCATAAATTGCATCAATTATTGGCCAAGCGTGAGCAGTTGGTGTACTCCCGAAAAATTACTAATTCAGTATGTCAGTGTCCCACATGCAGCGTTCACTCAGCAATGTTGACGACCTCTTTTAATGGCCAAAATGGGTTCTACCCATTTTCTGTTATCCACATGAGATCAGAAACTGAAAACTTTTGCAAATGCACGCAGCTGAGAACCGTATTGCTTTATCGTGATTAATGGACTACACCTGACATAATGGACTACACCTGGGCAAAAATTGAGCGCAATCGATTTTTGAGCTGTGGCCGCGAAAATTTGAAAATGGTTGATTTTTACTGACATGCACTCTTAAGTGCTTTGAGTGATTCAGGTGATTTAAGCCCGCTGTGCTCGTGGCACTTCAGGTGTTTGCTTCGCTCACGCGTTTGTGGCTCACACTGGAGCAAAATTATGAAAATCATGAAAGCTGGGCAAAGTTAGCAAAGTTATGAAAGTTTTGAAAATTAGCAAAAATTCAAAAATGGAAATATTCAATTTGTTTTTCTTTGAAATTTAGTGGTAGCAAAAGAAAGCCCGACCCACCGCCTGGCGTTTCTCTGTATTTCTTTGCTTCTTCAGTTTAAAATTACGAGGACATCATTCACTTTATTTCCTTACAAATCTCTTTGTTTATGCCAAAATTTTAGCACTGAAAAATGTCCCTGCACCCTCATTTAGCTATACTACTTAATTGAAGACATCCAAATGCGTCAAAAATGACTGTGAGCCACGCTCATGTAATAGCGCCTCTTTTGTTCCAACTATATATTGACGTGGTGTTATTCATTACAACGTGCACAGCACAATGTAATCTATTTGTTAAATTATGAAGATGTGGCAAGGGAGAGTGAAAAAATTGAAAATTGATGTACACAACCATTAAGGGGTTTTAACAGTATACTCTGACATAAATGGTATTGAGCGGAATAATGGTACAGGTTGGATAACACTTCCAAAATTAATAATAGTACAGTTCGAGGTAAAAGTATAGAATGGAAAATCTCAAAAAGTCAATAATAGTAGAGGATGGAATAATAGTGCAGTGTGGTAAAGTCCACAAGTCAAGGAGCAAGAATGGCTGAAAGAACTGTGGTCACTGAAAAAGAATTGGCTCCATCCTACCACAACTTTACAAAAATACAAGACATTTTTCGTTTTCGTTTTTGTTTTCATACAAAATGGCTGCTGATCAAAAAGCCAGATTTAAATAATCACACAGGCCTGAATATGGCTCGTATGGAGTGGAAAATGTTGCAAATTACCAATCGTACACACCCGAAATATGTGTCTGCCAAACAATCCCATCACAGTTCGAGGAAAGTGTTTTATTCAATACTGAAAGCGATCAGATCTTATCTTATCTCCTTGACACCTAGAAAACGTCATAAGCTTATATTATTTTGGCAAAAATAATTCGTGCTATATACCTGTAGCGGTACTACAATCAACGAAAAAGATCCTGATCGGGTACTTCTTCAATAAATTGTCCTTTGCCAAAGAGAACCATATTGACCAGTGCAGCATTAATCTCCTCCATTTCACCATGCCTGAGGATCAAGAGCCTCTTCAACCTGCTGAAGTAGAAATCCTCACACCACCGATAGCAGTTGCATCAGCCCTTACCACACAAAAGAAAAGTCGTTTTTCTCGCAGGGAACTGTGAAAACTGTCATGAAACTTTTGTGTCACTGCCAGCAGTACAACTTAAATTTTGGCTGCTCTTGGCAATATTTCAGTTTTACAAAGAAGAGAGACCATACCCTTAAGCCAGCGAGGAGACTTTCGTAGGAAAAGGGCCTTTCTTTTTCAAGTTGCTCTTGGTACCGAACTTCACAGGTCGTCATCAAATGGGTTGGCATAGCAACGATGCTCTAAAAACACCATCCATCCTTTTGTCAGAAGATGTCATATCAACAAGCCCCATCTACCAGGGCAAATGACGCCATCTGTCACACAAGAGTTAGTCCATGAGCCAGTGAGGCTGGTCGGTACCATTTCAGGGGAGTAACGCTCATAGTGATTTTTGGAAAGCTACAGTCCTGCAGAGTCAGGAAATGTGTGATAGCATTACATCAGTGGTAGCTTTTGGTGTTTTATGCCTTATCACGTCGGCCAGTGACAGATACTTCTGAATTCTTGCCTGGGGGGTTTGTCATCTCAGCAAGGTATGGAGACAGGTAACGGGCAAATTTACCTTATCGTAGGCAAAGCACCATGCGATCAGAGTTCGTATCGCACTGAGGTGTAAATCCCAGTTACCCTCACGGGCAGCACGCAGAAGGCCAAGTAGCACATTCTCTACTATGTCAATGTAGGACATCCAGTATGCTGATAGTTCTCCATTGCTATGACGGAGGTGTTCCAGGAAATCTCCCCACAGGCTCATAAGCTCCGCCAAGGGTGAACATTGCAGGAGATTACTCAATTGCTGTTGGTTCAACTCACCAACCATTCTGTTCACTTCCTCTAAGAATGATTTGATCATGGCACTTTTCTCAGGAACATTTTCTTCTACTCAATTGGTGAACCCTGCGCATGCCAGTCTCATCAAGGCTTCGTAGCTATACTTGTGGACTCTGACAGCTCGGTTGTAGTGTTTGCCATCAAGGACACCATTGATGGACCCCTCAGTGGCTAGCTCAGCTTCTATGCATATGACCTTTGGACCACCTTCTCCAAACCGCTTTCCAACAACAACAACAACAACAATAATATTTATTGTACCCGAAAGATTTAAATAAAGTAAGTTACAAAAGCAATTAAATTTAAATATATTAACTAAAAAGGGTACCAGCACCCTGAAATAACTATAAAGTTAATAATGTCAGGGCGCTGGATCAGATAAATTAAATTAAATGTTAACAGCGGAGGTACAATATGGAGAATACATATACACTAACTATCGTACACACAACGTAAAACTAACACTAACATGCAAATAAACGTGACAACTACAGTGTATAAGGTAATCTTGAAAATACAGCTAGAAAGAATACGTAATTTTTTTAAACATTTTCGTAATATTTTAAAATGAACCTATTTACGAATAGTATCATCAATATAATTCTAGATAATGTTCCTTAAGACTTAATTTAAATTTTGAAAGAGGCAGTTTTAATCTCTTCTTTAATTGAATTCCAAATCATAGGCGCTCGAAATCTTATATTAAATTTACTATAGTTCGTTCTAACTCTGGGAAGGTAATATGATTGTTTCGCTGCAGATCTTGTATTATATTGATGAACCTCACTCACTTCAGAAAAGAAGGTATCAAAAACAAGAGGTAATAGTCTATTTTTAAATCTATACATAAATAATGCAATATGATAGGAAACCAGGTCATTTAGTTTAATAATATTTAATTTTTTAAACAAAGGACTTGAGTGCTCATCGAATTTTGAGAATGTCATGTACTGCAAAGCCTTTTTTTGTAAAACAAAGAGAGGTTGTAAAGTAGTTGGATAGGTGTTGCCCCAGGCAATTATTCCATAGATTAAAAAAGGGTATATCAGAGCATAATATAAGCTAATTAAGATAGTGATGTCTACATAATAGCGAATTTTAGATAATATGCCAAGACTTCTCTTTAACTTTTTTGAAATATACTCGACCTGTGGTTTCCATGTTAAATTTGAGTCATATCTTTTTGCTATTGTTAATATTCTCTAGAAAATAATTATTGTAATACAGTCTTTCACTATCTTTTAATAAATGATTGAGCATATTTCTATAATATTTGAATTTCCAATGATAATATGTAGATTTTGTCTTAAGATATTTTCTGTATAACACATTCTTCCGACGAATTGAAGTCTTGATTGCACTAGTTATTCATGGCTTGGAGTAAGATTTTAATTCTCTTCTAGAAAGTTGTTTAATAAGGATGTGCTTGTCTACAATTCGAGTTAATTCCTTATAAAAAGAGTCAAACATCCTGGATGGATCTGTCTCACCTTGAAGAATAAACTGCCAATCAACTGAGCTAATATCATCAACTAATGCACTCTCACTGAAATTAGAGTAATCTCTCTTGTAGAGTTTTGTGCCTGATGGTAAATCTGAAAATTTATTTAGAATTATAAAATTTGGCAAGTGATCTGTTAGGTCATATATCAAATTCCCACTTATAATGTAATGTTCTATTGAATTAAGAAATATGTTATCAATCAATGTAGCAGAGTGATCAGTGATCCTTGTTGGTTGAAAAATCTGAGGCTGAAAGAAGCATGAGCCCAATGAATTGATAAAAAATTCAGAATCAGCGTGAGTATCGATTTTTAAGAGATCAATATTAAAATCACCCATAAATATACAAAATTTATTCTCTCGATTAACGCTTTCAATTGTTGAATTAATATAGTCCATGAAATTATCTAAATTGCTACTGGGGTGTCTGTAGATCACTCCACAAATAAGATTAGGCTGGTTACCAAAATCAATTTCAATCCATAATGTTTCAAAGTCGTAAGTAGATTTTGTAAATTGTGATCTGCTAATATATTTAAGATTGTTCTTGATATAAAATGCGACGCCTCCTGCATTGGAATGACTAGGTTCAGAAATAAAATCATATCCAGGTATGTTGAGATTAAGTAAAGGTTCCTTATCATGTGACATTTTAGTTTCAGGGAGGCCGATCAAAGGGAATTTATAATTTAGCTCAGATATCATATTTAGAAAATTGTCATGGTTGGCTGCTAAACTTCTTATATTACAATGCAAAGCAGAAAATGCTTTATCATGTGATAAGCACTCAATTATGTCCTTGTTAGTATGAAATTCATGAGTGGTGTAATACCCAAAATTATTATCTAAAGGCATATGTTTATCAATGTCTACATTTGTAAGGTGTGGAATGTTTGAGGTTGGGGAGGTAATGCTAAGAAATGGCAAATTTCTCATCTCCGCAGACCTGTGTGCATAGATTTCATTAATTTCATATTATTTTCCCCACAGGGGCAATGTAAACAGGATGCCATTACATTATAAAATCACAGTTATTTTACTCATCTTGGTTATAGCTTCTTCAAATCATCCTTGTTGTTGATAGGTATGACAGGACTATCCTGGGTTTTCCTCAGATAGATTTTGCCATTTGAAGTCCAAATGTATAAGAACTTGAGTTCCTTCTTGGTCTTTACAGCTGCGTTGAAAAGTTCTTTATTTCTTTCTGTCAAGCTCTCGTTAATGAAAATGCGGCTTTCAGATGGAAAACCAAGATCACAAGTAGTACAGTCCTTGAGAAGCTTTCGGCCCTTATAGAATCTGTCTTTCGCATCACGTCGAACAAATTTGACTATGATAGCAGGTACTGTTTTTTTCCCTTTGTACTTGTGGCTAGTAGGAAGTCGGTGGGAGACCGATATATCATCTTTTTTATTTCAATACCCATTAGTTCGCCCATTTTCATAACGATCTTGTTGGTGTCTTCTTGTTCGGAGACAGGAATCCCTTGAATCTCCACACATTCACGTCGTGAGTATTGCTCCATATCATTACAGGTAGATTGTAATTTTCTCACTTGTGAATCTAGTGCCTTAACCGTTGATTTTAGGAATTCATTCTCCTTAGCAATTGCCTTGTTTACTGCCTCTTGCTCACTTAATTTTTTTAAAACTTCGTCGTACTTCTTGCTTGCATTATCAATGAACACCTTCAGCTCAGCGATCTCCGCTTTCAAAGGAGCGAGTTTTTCATCGAGAATAGTTCGTAGCGTGTCCACAGTAAGGATATTAGTTGTCATAATGGAAAGCAAAAGCACACATAACAAAACAAAACACGAAACATATACATAAATATGGGAAATCTTGGTAATTTATCACAGAAAGAAGATTACCGCCATATTGCTTCCTGACCGCTGACTGTTTTCCCAGGATGGACAGGGCATTACAGATTGTGTGGAATGTTCCCATTCAAAGAAGGACATTCGAGTAGCGCTCCTAGTGCTTTCAAGTGATTTAAACGGCTTTGGCAAAGAGTGCCTGGTCCATGACTACCACAATTGTTTGCAAATAGAGTTCTTCCCTAATTTGCTCAGACTGGTTGAGGATATCAAACATTGTCGTCAACTCTGTAGGTGGTGCATTAATGGTTGGAAGATACTCAACAACGTCTTCTGAAACTGATACTTGATTCCTGGTTCTGATGTTAAACCCAGTCCAGCTTGGGATTGTTTGACACTCTGAATATGCTTGCCTTGCAAGGATCCACATCACGTTTTTAATGCACGCTGGTTGAGCAGCTTTCTTGGCTTCCTGAAGCTGGTTTTCTC
>BLFK01000763.1:544508-562008 GCA_014634185.1 Astreopora myriophthalma | reverse complement strand
CTTTGCAGACTGTCTTGCCTCTGTGGGTCTTGTACCCGTAATTTTTGGATCCAGCTGGCAGAACTCAACAATGGTAGGTAGGCCCCGAGGCTTGCACGGGCAGATCGTCACAATAATGGACAAAGATGACCAAGTTGGTGTGGAAGTACAAGACACGTTCACTTAGACGTTACAGGGCTTTGTAAAAGCTCAAATGGGTGTGGAACAGTTGAGGTTCCATTAATTCCACTTCATGGGTCTTGTTAGGGTGTTGACCGAATTTGCTCGCCCTGGTTCCTCGCGAGCTGGATTCATTAGCAGCGGAGTGGAGTGGTGTGACTCCATCTCTCATTTCACACCTTTGGCCTGGTCACTGTGCTGTTGGCGTTCAGTGTTGCTGCAGCCAGCAGTCTTGCATGCCAACACACAGCCTCTCCTCTCCAGGAAATACCGCATGAACATACGCTTCTGGTCATTGTGGAATTGGGAGAAGAATCGTCCTCTGCGTGTTGAACCACAAACAAGGGGTTGAAGTGGAAGAAAACATGCAGGGGCGGCTTCTCTTCCTCGTCTACATCGTTGCCATCAGCCTCCAAGTTCACGTTGGAGATGGAGGAGAGACTGTGTGTTGGCACGCACAGTCTGCAGTCCGGCAGTAGCCCTGCAAGGAGCAAGTCAACATTGGTGCCATTCCTCTTGGAGCTCGTTGGGGGTCCTAGCCACTTGCATGTAGCACGTGTGTTCACTCGCGTCCATGTACTTCTTGAAGGACGGGAAGGTGGTGTGCCCGCACACATGCCCACAGAAGTCCTTGGAGCCATGCAGTAACTTGCGGCTACTTGGCACTTGTGTTGAGTGTTGGAGATGCAGGGCTTGGTCGGCCTGGCTGGCCTGCCTTTGTGGGTCTTACTGCTGTGGTTGGGCAAGCAAGTGTCCCTGGAAAACAGATACCCACATAAGAAAATGGTTTGAACCCTAGGAGTAATATACCTGGATTGAAAATGATCATCTGGGTGACTGGAGTCCTGAGAGGGACTGTTGTTGGTGACTGAAGTTTCGACAACCTGTGTGGATTACATCTTAAGAGTCAATTGATCAATCTTAGTCAGTTGAAAACTCAGAAACCCTGGTGAGCAATTGGATTGGTCAATAGATGGAGTAGCCATTGGAAAACCTGTGATATGATTGGCTGTGAAGAAGTGAGCAGTGATTGTTTGGTTATGTAAATAGAGTAGAAAAAGGTTGTAAGTTGTATAATAAGCATTCATAAGGAGCTACTCTTTTCGGTTGAGTAATTGTTTGTAAGGTGCAGGAAGAGGTTGGCAGCGATTTAGGGTAGTTTGTTGTAAGTTAGTAAACCAGCTTTCGAATGTAATTCGTTGGTAGTAGTTGGTACTGTAGGTAACGCACGTAGCAGAGTCCCAGTCGATAGTGTGGCTTGTTTCAAGTGGTGTTCGGCGATGTTGTTGTTGAGGTCACCTTTTTTGGTAGCTCGTTTGTGTTCGTTTATTTGCGTGGTTAAGTTTTGGCTGGTCTCACCGATAAAAGTGGCCTGGCAGTCGGAGCATTTCATCTTGTAAATTGCTCCAGGTCTGTTTTCAGGTTCGTCGTTGTCCTTGACATTAGTGAGTAAGCATTGTAAAGTGAACATGGGTGTGTGTGCAACGCGGGTGTTTTAAGGTTGTAGTATGTGTGCTATGGTTTTGGAGGTCCCTCGTATGTAAGGTATGGTGGCTGTAGTGGTGGATAAGTTGTCAGAGCTGTCGTTTTGTCTGACGTGAGTATGGCGTTTGATGAAGTCTGTGCTATAGTTGTTCTTAATAAAAACAGTGTTCAAGTGCTTGGTTTTGTCGGTCAAACTGTCATGTGAGTCACAAACAATTTTTCCTCTTCTCGTCCAGGTTGGTACAGTAGTCGCTTTGTGTGAAGCAAGATTGTAAGACGTTTGGTCGAGTGGTCTGTCAGTGTGTGTTGGTTTCTTGTAAACAGTGGCTCGCATGGTGTCATTTTCGTGCGTTACCAAGCAGTCTAGAAAAGGTATATTACCCTTCTCGATCTCGTTGGTAAACTGTATGCTAGCATTCTGTTTGTTCAAGTGTTCGCGGAATTTGTCGATTTTGTTTTTGTGTACAGAAGTGATAGTATTGTCAACGTAACAGTGAGAAAGGAAGTGTTTCACTGTAAGTTCCTAGGGCCTGTTCCTCGATGTTTTGCGTCACTATTTCAGCCACAACAACAGAAACGGGGGAGCACATGGCTGTTCTGTGCAGTTGTTTGTAGTGTTTACAATTGTACTGAAAGTAGGTTGCGGTCAAAAAAAGGTGCAGTAGGGCCTTAAGATCGTCTGTGGGTAATGGTGGTTGGTAGGATGGTTTGTTGATGGCAGCCTTAGTACAGTCAAGGGCAAGTTGAAGTGGTGTGCTGGTAAAATGATTTGACGTCGAAGGATACTAGTTTGTCGGTATAGTCTTTCTTGTCCATAACAACAGTAACACGTCCTTTGTCTGCGGGAAGTGTGACTATGCTTTTGCCATTTTTAAATTGTTTTAATGGGTGTAATTTGTCAATCAAGTTGCATTCGTTAAGTGAGGCTGATTGTAGAGTGGAAGCTATTCTGTTCCTGATGTCATCCTTGGTAGATTCTCGTAGTTCCCTTTAACGGGCCAGAACGGACTCAATACTCGATACAACATCTTCGTTCGGCATGTGTTTAGGTGTGACAGAATGTTTAAGTCCATAAGAGAGTACATGTGTTTCGTTTTTGTCTAAGGGACAGAAAGAAATGTTCCTGACCCGGTTTTTATCGGTCTCATGGCGTTTTGTGTGTGCGGCGCACCCCCCTCAGTCCAGGTGGGAAGAGTCGAAGCCTTCAGGTGGTCTGGGTATCCCTCCTGCAGGCTGACCTCGCAGTGGTTAGCCTTGTGTTTGGGGTAATGATGCCAGCCAACGTGATTCTAGGCCTAGAAGCGCACTCCACAGAAGTTCTTGCCGAGGAACCCCTTGATGTTGGTTGGCACATCGTAGGCCCATCCTCGTAGAGAATGCAAAGCAACTTAGATCCTTGACCGTAGGCGATGGTGGCACTGGTACGCATCCACGACCAATGTGGTGTAACCTTAGAGGCTGGGCAACAAATGCCAGTTGGTTGAGTTCCTCTCGTTCAGATGGTCCTTGTTCCCACCACGCATCCTCGTGGAGTTCAATGGCTGCAGGCGGTTGGATCCTGTTGTCCTTCTGAAACGACTACCAGCGGGGGTAATCATCTGCTTTGGCGTTGGCAGTGACGATGGCTCTGGCAGAACATAGGTTTTTGTCTTTGTTGAGGATGTGAATCATGCACTGCTTGGTCATCTTGAGACGGGTCGAGGACTGATGGCCCCGTAGTTTGCACTTGGCGTGTTCCTTGGGCCTGCCGCGCTGTAGGGTGCCACACATGTGGACGAAGGACAGCTGGAAGGAGTCGTTCATCTCGAATAGACCATTGTACAGTTCTCTGCTCAGTTGCCAGGCCCCTGAATAAAAGCCAGGTTGGACTTCACCTTGTTTTGATACAAACCACATTGCGTTTCTTATGTAAATAGGAACTACAATGCAGGTCATAACTGTTGGGACACTTAGCACTTTTCTGAATAATTCCCCCCTCCCCCTTCACAATGTTGACTTTAGATGAGGTGATAAATCAAGTTAAGTGTACTGCCCCGCTGAGCTGTCTCAACATTGTTTGGGGGAGAGGGGGCCAAGTTTAGAAATGTATGAAACTGGTTCTTTAAGTTATTTACAATACGGTGATTGATTGAAATGATTGCTTTCTTGGATTTCGTACTTTTTTGACAAGTGTCCCAAGTACTTATGACCTGCATTGTAGTTAGCATAAGATTGGCACGATTTACATAAGAGAATGACCCAGGTCCTTATCAAAACAAGGTCAACCTCGCTTTTATTTGAAGGCCTGGTAACTGAGCACAACTGTAAAATGGTCTAGTGCGTGTTGGAATTGAGCATCTTGCTGGCCCAAGGCACAAGCCAGCAAGTTATGGCTTCTACGATTAACTCCATCATGAGTGACCTGGTCTAGTCCATGTTCTCAAAATGAGTCACTCAAAGTATGAAAAACAGACGTTGACCTCTTGATGCTCGTTTTTGAGCAATCCATGGACTGCTGTGAGGAACTAAGAAAAAGCCCTTGAGGCAGTGACATTAAAGACGACAGTAAAACATGAAACTCTTGATACGACAACTCCCATTTCTGTAAACTATGTTGCAAGATACTCAAGACCAGACACGACATGATTTGCTGCAACATGCCAATGCTGACCAGATCAATGCGTTAAGCGAGCTGGTGTTGAATTTGTTGAAAAAGTACATCCCTGTCCTGCCCTCGGTTATAGCTGGTGTGCGAAAGTGTTGCGTTAGTGGGAAGACATCACTGTGAAGTCCATGGGATGTGTCAATGCATAGCTCCCTTTCAACAAGATGTCTCAGCCACAGCATTTTCCTATGCAAGGAGAACAATAAGATAACAACACCTAACTGGCTCGCTCAGAGTAACTTTCTCAATATGAGTGACCCTGGCCTAGATTCTTGTTCGTACATACCAGCTGTACTTAACAACACGGTAAGGCAGGTAAGCATTTAATACTGAATGTAGGATTGACTAAATTTGATGATTGTCTTCATCAGTCAAATTGTCTTCTATTTCTGAGCAACTTCAGACAATCGTTCATCTGGGGGAAGGCTCCCAAAGGAAGAAACTAAAAAAGGCAAGGGGACTTGCCCTCTTTGTGGCAAGAAAGGTGCGGTGGATTGGCCGCAGTGTACGGCATTAGGCTGTGGCCAGTTGGTGCATTAAAGAGAGACAGTGGATGTCAGTGCCCACAGTGTAAAAACCCACCAGAGTCAGCCACATCAGTCCTTTTCACGAAACTGCAGGGCTGTTTGTGTTGATGTAACAAACTTAAGATGAAAAATAAAAATCAACTTAAAGAGTGCCAGTGTTTGTGTGGTTTCATTGAATCATGTGCTGTCCGTGAGACAAGCACTTTAATTCCAGTTAGTTGTCATCGATATACATACTTTCATTCCAACATACAACTTCATTTGGACGGACTGTGTTCCATGTGTGGCCATCAAAATGTACGCACGGGAAGGCTCATATTCTGCTGACCTTTCACGCTCTGTTTAAGGACTGCACTTAATACATTGCACCCTCGTTCTGTAAAGTAGCCTGTGGAGACAATGCAGACCGATTGTTAGGATGTAAGTTGTCATTACGTCAACTTGTAACCTTGTCAAGGCTGTTAGACCATCATATCAAGCTGCCTGAGTAAGAGGCTGTAAGGTTGTCTGGCTGTCGGGTTGCAAGGTGTTAAGTTTGTCAGACTGTTAGGTTGTAAGGCTTTCACATTGCAAGGTTGTTGGGTTTTTGTGATGCAGGGTTGAATAAAATCGATGAATGCCAGACCCCTGCCCCATACCTGAATCAACCTGAGTAATATATGAACTTTTTCAAATTACTTTGACAATTTTGTTCCCATTTGTGGTTATTTCTTCAACACCTGTGTTCCGCTAAAATGACCAAACAAAGGGGTTGGCTAGCCACCCAATCCGTGGCCCTGGATCCGTCCCTAAGCCCCAAACCCAGTTTTTGGCGTGCCCCGGCAATTAAAGTACTCAATAGCACAACTGGAGGAGGTCAAATAAACGATGGCTACCAAGTCAGGACTGAACTGTATCTCACCTTTTCTTTTTACCGTTTAGAATTAAATTCTTAAAAGTATAGTAGCCTACATGAACTCACCTTAGTATACAGTTAATTCAGAGAGTTAAACTTTGTCTGATTTACATTGACAGGACTATACTTCAGTCCAGGTAAACACAGCACAGAAGCTCCACTTTACATTTGACCACAAAAAACAAACATTGTTTTGTGCACCTGCAAAGCCATCTCAAGATTGGAAAACAAGTGGGTAAGATGGAAGCAGAAAAAGCCACTGAGTACCATGAAAAGCATTTAAACTTTGCCAAAGAAGTGGGTGATCGAGAAGGGGAAGGAGGTGCCTATGGCAGTCTGGGTATTGCTTACCATTCACGTGGTGACTTCAGAAAAGCCATTGAGTATCACGAAAAGGACTTGAACATTGCCAAAGAAGTGGGTGATCGGGCAGGAGAACGACGACCCTGTGGCAATCTGGCTAATGCTTATCGAGCACTTGACGACTTTCCAAAAGCCATTGAGTATCAGGAAAAGGACTTGAACATTGCCAAAGAAGTGGGTGATAGGGCAGGAGAAGGGCAAGCCTATGTCAATCTGGCTAATACTTATCGAGCACTTGGTGACTTCCGAAAAGCCATTGAGTATCTCGAAAAGCGTTTGAATATTGTGAAAGAAGTGGGTGATCGGGCAGGAGAACAACGTGGCTATGACAATCTGGGTATTGCTTATAAAGCACTTGGGGACTTCCGAAAAGCCATTGAGTATCACGAAAAGCATTTGAACATTGCCAAAGAAGTGGGTGATCGGGCAGGAGAACAACGTGGCTATGACAATCTGGGTATTGCTTATAACGCAGTTGGGGACTTCCGAAAAGCCATTGAGTATCACGAAAAGCATTTGAACATTGCCAAAGAAATGGGTGATCGGGCAGGAGAACAACGTGGCTATGACAATCTGGGTATTGCTTATAACGCACTTGGGGACTTCCGAAAAGCCATTGAGTATCACGAAAAGCATTTGAATATTGCCAAAGAAGTGGGTGATCGGGAAGGTGAAAGATTAGCCTATTGCGATATGGGTCTTGCTTATAGAGCCCTTGGTGACTTCCGAAATGCCATTGAGTATCACGAAAAGGATTTGAACATTGCCAAAGAAGTGGGTGATCAAGCAGGAGAAGGAGGTGCGTATGGCAATCTGGGTAATGCTTATCAAGCACTTGGTGACTCTCAAAAAGCCATTGAGTATCACGAAAAGCATTTGAACATTGCCAAAGAGGTGGGTGATCGGGCAGGAGAAGGAGGTGCCTATGGCGATCTGGGTAATGCTTATCGAGCCCTTAGTGACTTCCGGAAAGCCATTGAGTATCACGAAAAGGATTTGAACATTGCCAAAGAAGTGGGTGATCGGAGAGGAGAAGGACGTGCCTGTGGCTATCTGGGTATTGATTACCATTACCTTGGTGACTTCAAAAAAGCGATTGAGTATCACGAAAAGGATTTGAACATTGCCAGAGAAGTGGGTGATTGGGCAGGACAGCGATTTACCTATTGCAGTCTTGGTATTGCTTATAAAGCACTTGGTGACTTACGAAAAGCCGTTGAGTATCACAAAAAGCATTTGAACATTGCCAAAGAAGTGGGTGATCGGGCAGGAGAAGGATGTGCGTATGGCAATCTGGGTAATGCTTACGACTTACTTAATGACCACCGAGAGGCCATTAACAATTATGAAAAGCTTTTGAACATTGCCAAAGAAGTCGGTGATCGCGCAGGAGAAGGAGGTGCCTATGGCAATCTGGGTAGTACTTATAGCGAACTCTGTGACTTCCAAAAAGCCATTGAGTATCTTGAAAAGCATTTGAATATTGCGAAAGAACTGGGTAATCGGGCAGGAGAAGCACTTGCCTATCAGAATCTGGGTGCTGTTTATCTCACAGTTCATGATTTTCAGGCAGCTTTGCATTGTTTTTCTTCTAGTGTTGCGGTTTTTAATTCCTTAAGGTCTCTCCTTAAGACAGAAGATGAATGGAAAATAAACTTCCGTAACTTACATGGGAGTGTCTACACTGCTTTGTGGAGGACATTACTAAAAGTGGGTCGTTCAGAGGAGGCCTTATCTGCTGCTGAGCGGGGGCGAGCACAGGCCTTGGTGGACGCTCTGGTTACTCGATATCGCATTGCACCACCTATACCAATGACATTTGACCCTGAAGAGACCATCCTTTACCTGACGACAGATATATCTACACCAACAGCTTTCCTAGGAATTGAAGGACTCACGTTGAACATCTGGTTTCTTAGTAAGGGAAAAGAAATTACATTAAGACAAGGCAAGATAGAAGGTGAGAGTAGAGACAAAGATCCCATTTGCGTCTTACTAGAGACAGTTTTGGAAAAGATTGGAGCTGGTGTTGGAGTAAAATGCGAAAATCGTGCCTTGGATGAACTGACCAGTGATCCCATGTTGACGAGAGAACCCATAGGATTACCAGAAGAAGAAGAAGGGAAGTCATCGCACTTTAGGGACAATCCTTTAAAGCCACTTTATGATCTAGCTATTGGTCCTATTTCTGACTTGCTTCAAGAAGACGACCTGATTGTAGTTCCGGATGGTCCGCTCAGTTTAGCTCCTTGGGCGGCCCTCAGTGAATCCATTAGGATTCGCACTGTGCCTTCGCTTACAAGTTTAAAGCTATTGACAAGTGTGCCTGAAGACTGCCACAGAAAGAGTGGGGCGCTTTTAGTAGGAAATCCTTGGTTGAAGGAAGTAGACAGAACTTTACCTGAGTTGCCTTATGCACAAAAGGAAGTAGAAATGATTGGAGAAGTTCTTAAGGTGCGGCCCCTAACTGGAAGAGGGGCAACAAAAGCTGAAGTGCTGAAACGAATATCGTCAGTTGGTTTGGTTCACATTGCTACCCACGGAGACAAGAAAACTGGAGAGATTGCATTGGCTCCAAACCCTGGTTGGACATCCCAATTCCCTGAGGACAAGGACTACATTCTGAGCATGTCGGATGTGCAAGCAGCCCGACTTCAAGCCAGCCTTGTGGTCTTAAGCTGCTGTCACAGTGGTCGAGGCAAAGTCTTGAGCTCTGAGGGAGTGGTTGGCATGGCACGTGCTTTCTTGTGTGCAGGTGCTCGTTCTGTATTGGTGTCACTGTGGGCCATTGATGATGAAGCCACCATGGAATTCATGAAAAGTTTTTACCAGCACCTGGTGGAAGGAAAAAGGGCCAGTGTTGCTGTTCACCAAGCCAGGAAATCTCTTCGAGACTCAGAGGAATTTTCTGCCATGAGATACTGGGCTCCATTTCAACTTATTGGTGATGACGTGAAGTGTCCTTTTGGAGAAAAGAATAAGGCTGAATGATGGAAGTAATCACAGTTGTCCTGATCAGTCAATGATTTTTAACATTGTAACATGGCTGCTGATGAGCACAGACACTTTCAGGTGTTTCGTATAATGGTCTTGATGAGTACTAGAAATGCTCTCGGCTGCTCAAACAACTCTAACTCTTCACTCGTGCTCTCTAAACTTCCTGCGTGCATCCATAACTCTACAGGTGCATGCTAAGCATCAACCAATTCTGAATTTGTCTATAATGGCACTGGAACCGTATGCTTGCATTGCAGGTCCATTGTAAACAGGATGTATCTAACCACGATGGAAGTAGTATCATTTGTGAAAGGTCTGTGGAATTGAAGTTGAAGTTAAAAGAAGAAAAGAAAAAGAAGGAACAACTGACAAACAAACAAATTAGGCTACAGCAGTATTGGTAACCTTATACCTTCTTGGGATTTTCATTTTCATGTAATGCAAAAGTTCTGTGTCAAGTCAGTCCGTTATGACAGTTTCAAACTCAGATCGGTATGACATTTCGCCCACAGAGTATTGCACCGGTGGTTTGGCTTGTGCAGAACACACCAGTAACGAGTTGTTGAAGAATAAGCGAACAAGATGGCCGAGCACGCGTTTTTCTTCCGTCCGTGTTGTTGGGTTTGGCGTGTTCGTCGTCTTTCCCCGAACGAATGTTTCACTGGAGACATCCCTCCTGCTTCTCAATTTACCAGTTAACAAGCTCACTATCCTGGAGGGAATTGCTCGCTGAAAAGTGGGACTCCATCAGTGCCAGAACATGTCCACCATCTTGCTTCTACACCAGGTGGGAAAGAGATTTCTTCGCTTGAGGCTACGTTATTACACCAATTCCGATAACACCTTCCAGCAATTTCGTCTCCTCAAAAGCGGCGATATTTCTCCCAACCCTGGTCCAACCTCTTATTCCTCAAAGTATTCTGTTCGAAAACCGTCGCTCGGAACCACAGAGCCCTGAGCTGTGACCAATGTGACAAGTGGTGTCATATTAAAGAGAGAAACGTCAAGCCAAATGACTACAAGAATTTCCAACACTTGGCTTCCTTCAATTTGATCGGCCCTTAGCTTGCTGCCTTCAGAGCACCGACATTGCCAGTATCCATGGAATTGAGTACATCTTAACTACTCCTGAGGGTAATAATATCAACTTCACCGAGGGAGGACCCATTTTTATCCCTGGAACAGCTCGAAGGGGATAAAAACTTGAATATCGGTCATCTTAATATCAACGGCTTTCTGAACAAACTATGAAGTAAAACTCCTTTTGAATGTGTTCAATTTTGATCTTCTTGGCATCACCGAACCCCAGCTAAATCCGTCTATTTTGGATGATTGGTTAAGGATTTCTAGATATAACTTTGCGAGGAAGGATCATACCTCCTATGGAGGTGGTGTTTTGATCTATTTCAAAGAAGATCTCACTGTTTAGCCAGTTATTTCCTAGGACAGACCTGATCTACAGGCAACTTGCCTTAACATCACAATGCGATCAGTCTTTTTTAGTTGGCTGCATCTACCGACCACCAAATGACTCCTCGTTTGATACTCTTAAGGAGTTGATGCTGTTGTTACGTTTTATCGATTTTTTTGAAATTCTTTTGAGATTACTCACTGGAGTGTTGGGAGGCCTGTGCCTCCCATAAGGTTTAGCGGCCGGGGAGGAAGAGGCGAGAATTTGCAATCGCCATGTTATATGTTTTTGTGTGTGAATTTGCACCTAGAATTTTTCAAGCTCCCACATAATGTGAGTTCTTTCGTCTAAAGCTACAAGTTCAGTTTTTTAAGTTCTATAGCTACTTAGCTTATTGCATGTATATTTTTTTTTAGCGAATCGTCGTCAAATGAGTTTCGAAAGTGGATGTGTGGATCTGACCATTCGTCGTGATATCGTTTGAAGGAGAAAAATTGGAATAGATATTGTTTTGTGACTACAGATGCTGATATATGGATGAGGAGAAAAAATATAATACTTGTTGGTGATTTCAATTCCGATTTGCAGCCTAAATCAAATGACATTGAGTCCGAATATGGTAAACGCCTACAGACGATCTCGAACAGTTGCGTTCTGAACGACATCATAAACAATCCAGCTCGTATTACAGCTAACTCAAAGTCTCTTATCGAACTTGTGATCGCAAGCCAACCCTCAAAAATCAATCTCTCTGACTATTGACTTGGGTATTTCGGACCATTACTTGATATTTGCTGTCTTCAAAGTAGGCAGATGTGATGCAAAACCTAAAATTATCTCGGCTGAAGACTGTAAGTCGCTGGGTGTTAAGCAACTTAAGAGAGAGTTTAATCAAGCCCCCTGGCATTTAACTGAATTGTTTGATGATATCAATGACAGTGTGGCAATGTCTGTATAATGGAATTTTACACCGTCACCTTCCAGAGATGTTAACATCGGATATAGATCTTTTCCCTGGTTTAACACCTCCATCAGAAAGGAAATGACTAAGAGATTTAAACCCCTGAAGGATGCAAAGTCATCTCTTGAGAATTGGGAGTTGTATAAAGAGAAGAGAAATGCATCAAAGAAATCACTTGAGAGCTGAAGCTGCTTACTGGAGAACATAATTTGCAGAAGTATCCAACCATGGTGAATTGTGGAGACTGACAAACCAAGTCTTGAGAAAGCACAAGGCCAAAGGCATTGGTCCAATCTGTGGTCCTAGTGAGAAGATATTAACCCACAGTTTAGCTAAAGCGGAGTACTTTAATGATGATGTTGTTGTTGTTGTTGTTGTCAATATTAATGAAATCTGGCTAAGCAGCTGGATCCTCTGGACATATCATCTTTAAAACACTTTCATTACTAGAATTACTCCTTTTTTTTACTTTTTTTTTTAATTCAACACAGTTTTATTTACAAGACAAACACTTACACTACTTACAGCACTTATACTTACTTTACGTATATACTTACACTATACTTGCTACTTACACTATACTTACAGTACTTATACTTGCGCTACTTACAACACAGTAACACTAATTAAATTACAGTAGGTCTACTTGTAATGCTCTTTCTAATGTGTGTATTATATAATTTTATGTGTATGTATTTTCATTTAAATTTAAAAAAAATTCAAACTATTAAGCTACAAAAAAGAAACAACAAAAAAAACAGACAAAAAAAAAAGAAACTATACAAACAACCTTAAAATTAAATTAAATTTGAGAATCTGGCCCACTTTTCGTAAAAAGTGCTGCATTTGTTTTTTGCATTTACAGTCAAATATTCAATGTTGTAATTGCAATAAAACAGTAGTGTTCCGCCAACATTAGAGAGCAGACGTAAAGGAATGATCTTCCATGGTTGGTTACCTTCTGAGCAGAAACGTTTTACCCAACATATTTTTAATGCTCTATGAAACAAAGTAAAGTCTGTCATATTTAGGCCTCCGTTTTTACTTGTCTTTTATCAAGGTGGTTTTTTTAATCTTCGGGGTTTTGTAATTCCATATAAAATCAAAGATAAGTTTGTTTACCTCAGCTGCGAAAGAGACTGGTGTACTCAACACACTGCAGACAAAAGTAAGCTTCGAAATTGCCATAGATTTCACTATCTGAACTCGGCCGTGGACTGATGTGTCTCTTGCTGACCAAATATTCAGGAGTTATCTTAAAGAATCTAGTCGATCAAAAAAATTCTTTTTGGCTGCGAGTTTTTCGTCATAAGAGAAGTAGACTCCTAGTGCATAGATTGGTTCTTCATTCATTCTTAAACTTAGAAACGTGTCGTTTCGATGGCGTAGAGACCCTAACCACAACAATTCTGATTTCGACTGATTTATTTTTAATCCAGAGCAGCTTTCGAACTGGGAAAGTAACCTGAATAGGTGACTTAGAGATTCGGTATCTTCAAGAAAGGCCGTGGTGTCATCTGCGTACTGAGAGAGCTTCAACATATTTCTTTCATCAATTTTAATGCCTTTTATTTCTTTTGAACTTCTTATGGCATTACCCAGGATTTCAATTCCGGTGACGAACAAGGTGCCTGACAGAGGACAACCTTGCCTGACTCCTCTTCCTAAATTGAAATGTCTAGTGGCATGTCCGTTATTTAAAACGCAACTAGAAATATTGCTGTAAATTACTCTAATCCATTGCCGTAACTGTGGGCCAAAGTTGAATACTTCTAAGCACCTATGGAGATAATTCCATTCAAGAGAGTCGAATGCTTTTTCAAAATCGAGAAAAACAGCTAGACCAGGGATGTTATGAGTTTTTGTAAATGACATAATGTCGGAAATCGTTCTAATATTTTCTCCAATGTACCTACCTTTGACGTAACCTGTTTGGCTTTCATTAACAATTTTAGGGAGAACTTTCTCCATTCTGAGTGCAATGGCTTTTGTAGCAATTTTATAATCGTTATTAAGAAGGGAGACTGGCCTCCAATTTTTTAAATATTGCAAGTTTTTGTCTTTCTTTGGGATCAATGAAATAGTTGCTAGCTGTTGAGAGATCGAAAGGAGCCCATTTTCAAAGCCGTAATTAAAACTGTCAACCATAAACGGTGCCACCACATTCCAGAAACATCTGTAAAATTTAATTGTGAAACCATCAGAGCCTGGCGTATTGTTGTTTTGGAACTTATTAAGCGCTTCGGAGCATTCCTTTATCGTTAGTAAGCCTTCGCAACTTCTGGCTTCTTCGTTATCTAACTTTTTCAAATGGGGAGACTTGAAGAAATATTTGAAATCGTTTGATTCGGGATTAGTATTTTTCGAAAGATATATTTCTCTGTAGAATCTTTCTTCTTCATCCAGTATTCCTGTTGGATCACACTGAACAGAGCCATCATCTTTTATCAATGAGGTTATGTGTTTTTTCCTGTGATTTCTTTTTTCTAAGTTTAAAAAATATTCATTATTCTTTTCACCGAATTCATAACAGCGTGCTCTGCTTCGCACTATTGCGCCCTGGGTCTTTCGTGCAATTATTTTTGCCAGCTTATTTTTTACGCGATCCATTTCCGCCTTGTCTCTTCACTGAAGTGTGATTTGATTTTCTCTTGCAATTCTTTGAATATTTGTGTTAACTTTTTTTCTTCGTCGCGTTGTTGAATGAATTACATTGCCAATCGACACGTTGATTTTAGGTTTGAACAGAATCATCACACCACGGCTGTGAGTAGAGCCGTGGCATGCGAACATTTTACCTCCCCATTCAGCTTCCCACAATTTGACAGTCTGTGCAGACGAATATGTTTCCTGAAGAAATATTACATCAGAAGTTTGTTGATGTAACCATCTAAAAAGTTGGCGTGGTTTGGTAGTCTTGTTCAACCCTCTAACATTCAAAGATAAAAACTTAAACTCCATTTAATATACGTTTTAGCCACTTGCAAGCTATTTATTACAGAAATAAATGAGCCAATGATGAAGCACTTTAGTTTGCTTGTTGCAGTTGATTTCGTTAGCGTAAAAGCGGAATACTAAGGGCACACACAAACCGTAAAGACAAACAAATTTACCACATTTAACGCTTAACATTACCTGTATTCCAGTAGTCGGCATTCTCTGTCTGAGGCGAGTGTAAAGATCCGCACGCTTTTCATCAAGGCAATAAACAAAACTATTTAGATTTCAGAGTTAACCATTTGCCATAATACGTCCGTAAAGTGGAAATTTCTTAGATTCTAGGGCCCGTTTCTCGAAAGACCCGGTGAGTTATCGGGCCCGTTAAGTCGCCCGGTAAGTCCCCGTAAACTTTTCGGGTGTTTCTCGAATCTCCCGCTATTCTCGACCACGGTACTTTTCCCGATAAATTGCCCGTTAATTTACGGGAGGTCGTGACCTCCCGTAAAGTTAACGGGAAGCAACATGTTGTGGAGATAAAACAAAATGGCTGCCACAGGCGGACTATTTTGTTCGGTTCGCCAACCGAGGACTGTCAGAGTTCGAAGAGTTTTAGATGATATGACGGAGAGTGAAGTTATAGAAAGCTTTTTTTATCTTCTGCGAGAGTAAATCGGCTTGTCAAGCACTTTCAAGGAGAGCTACGAAGAAACACCGCAAGAAGCTGTCCGCTATCCGCGGAGACGCAGGTATAAAACATAATTTTCAAAGACCAAAACTCGATTCTTTTTCTTACTCTATTAAGTAAAGTCACTTGAGTTACCATTGCAATACTATGTTTGCATTTTTTTCTGTATCAAGCACTTCTTAACGTCAAAAAGTAAAAAAAACTGACAAAGTAGCTTTTAAGCAGAACATGTTGTTTTCTCGGAGGTCCGCACAGCTATTAGTTTCAGTATTAAACAGCGATTTCTAAGGCTATTTATCTATATTACGCTACCAATGTAACTGCTCACCTTACTGTGATTACTCACACGTTAGTAAATGCTTCATATCTGTACAGCTGGCATGTGTGATTTGTTAATTTTATTCTAATGCAGACAAAATGGGTGAAATAATTATATTTTTGGCAGCACTTCGTTATTATGCAACTGGAAGTTTCCTGTAGGTGATAGGAGACACAATAGGAATTTCAAAAGCAAGTGTCAGTTGGTCTTTGATGTCTGTGTTGCAATGTCTAGTGAACATTGCCCCAGACTGAAGTAAATCTAAGGGAATGTTAGTGTTGTGGAGCAGTGCAATTGCAAATGACCCCAGTTACCGTTCTAGCTTAACAGTGGTTACCAAACAAAACACATATTGCTTTGATCTTTGTGTACTTTTTTATCGTTCAGAAAGCTATGACTGATTTCTACAGCTTAGCTAGTTTTCCAAGGGTGATCGGGGGAATCAATGGATCATTGATCGTCACAAAAGGTCCAGACAGTGATGAGAACTTGCATGTATGTCATGAGGGTTTCCTTGAAATTAATGTGATGGCAATGTGCAATGCACAACTGTCATTTACATTTGTTTGTAAATGGCATGGCTCTGTGCATGATTGAGCAGTATTTAATACAAGTCATTTACAAATTAGTGTACATGGAGAGTGCAGGTGGGAAAAATGGGTAGCTGTCAGGATACAGGGGTTACGCATCCAGCCATATCTTGCAACCTCCTTCTGCCCAGAAGACTTAATATTATCAAAAGGCACATATAGACATGCACTCCCATCAAGAGGACCTTTGGCCTGTAGAAAAAAACATTCCTGTCTCAATGTTTCTGGTGGAGCCCTCCAGTTTACACCAAGCAGCTGTTGCACCATCATAATAGCAACTGCTGTCTTGCACAATATGTGTATCTTTGACAATACAGCAATGACAGTTGTGGTGTTTTAAGCGTTTCAGTAGAACCCGAAGAGTCAAAACTCAACTCTCATTTTTATTAACTCCGAATGCACACGAAAACGACTACGGGGGGGGGGGGAGTTCTTTTCTGATTGGCTGATGTCACAACACTACAACAGTGAATGCTGATGACCAACCACACCAACTTAATATGGCAGAAGATCCAAACAAACTTATTCCTGACAAACAATGCAGCTGGGTCATCAGTCAGGGATCACCTTGTCAATAATGTATTCAGTTAAAGTTGTAATGTATATATTTTTTTCATGAAAGTAGAAGCAGAAGTAGGGTATGGAGATTGCAAGGGCAAAAAGGCCTTCACTTGGTCTTGGGATTGAAATAGCCCATTACCAAGAAGAAATCATGTTGCAAACAACCAGTTTTATTACAAGGAGATCACTGAAGGGCTTTTTTAGTTTCGTGCTCAGGATGGACTGAATTTTTGTGTGTGGCTTTCATTGTACACTTGGTTTGAAATAAATCTCATGGATACCGTTAACCTATTCTTTGACAATGCAGCCACCTCAAAATGTTGGTAAGGTTTCAATAGAGGCCGGTTACCGGCGGTATACCGCCGCCTGCTTTGCCTCTTGCTGCCGGCTAGTCTGTCTTGATTTTCACTAAAAATCCTATCACTTGTC
Organism: Astreopora myriophthalma; assembly: GCA_014634185.1. NCBI lineage: Eukaryota > Metazoa > Cnidaria > Anthozoa > Scleractinia > Acroporidae > Astreopora > Astreopora myriophthalma. The sequence continues at coordinate 545,042 of BLFK01000763.1, read as the reverse complement.
AAACTGCCGCCTACAATGGACTATCATGGACGGCTATTTCAAAAGTTATTGAAACCCCTGGGTAAGGTGTCATAATTTCAATGAACACATGTTTGAAATGAGACATCACTACTGTATCAAGGAAAAGTTTCTCCTTATTTATGACACTGCCGTTGAAAACCAAAAGCAAGTGTGTGAAAATTTAAAAAAAGCCAATTTATTTTTCACATAAATTGAATGACACATGCCAAAAATTTAGTCAACTCTGAGCACAAAACTAAAAAAGTCACCGAGACCAAGCAGGCTGACAGGCTATTCTTGAGTACAAGGCATGATTTGACCTTACAAAAGCAAAAGGACAAAGAAATGTGAATGCAACCTTCAACTCCATTTCAAAGAAAACCACAGAAAACAAAGAAGCCCAAATATGGTGCTCTCATTCTTGACAAACAATACTGATGTATGGTACCTATATTATTTATAACAGAATACCCATGCAATTTTTTTATCATTGTTTTCTTTTCTTTTCTTTTTTTTTTTTTGGGGGGGGGGGGG
>BLFK01000763.1:528967-544498 GCA_014634185.1 Astreopora myriophthalma | reverse complement strand
TACCTTTCTGGTGACTTGGCAATTACCTCCAAAACAACAACAACAACTGGACAAGTTAAGTGAGAATTGAAAACTGAAAATAGCATTACCATTGTGGTAAAAATAATAAAGCAGAAAAAAAAAACAAAACAAAAACACTTTAACGAGATCAGCCGAACCTTACACCTTCGTCACCTTCGTACACGCTGCAAAACTGTAAAGCGGAACTTAGCGATTCGATTTCTTGTGTTGACTACCTGACTACCTGAGAACTGAGTAGGGGACTCAAGAGAGCTAGACGATGCAAAGTATGCTACTGTAACTAGACGATACGAAAAGCCGCGAAGCATAGTGATTGAGCAACTACCCGAGTCAGTCCACAGTTTGCGGACCATGAACTGTTGTTTTTCGCCGCCCTTTGCGAATACTCTTTGTGGAAAGCACATTAATTTGTGTTAGACGACAAAGTGCTATTGGCCTGCCCTGTTCAAATTGCAGTCCTTTTGATGTCTTTGTTGCTTTTGTTCTTCACATTCCCGCAATTCGAACAAAGGGTTATGAGTTCTAGAACACACTTCGCAGTCTTGGAGTTTTTATCGGGCCCGTTAACTACCGGCGATTTACCGGGAGTTCGAGAAACGCAACTTCGGACCCGAAAACGAGTCCCGTTAACGGCCCCGTTAATTTAACGGGCCCGCTAGTTACCGGGTCTTTCGAGAAACGGGCCCCTGGTCCGTGATAGACGACGTTATCGATAACTAGCTTTTCAATGTTGAAAAAGGCTTTCTTCTTGTCTTGTTTGGCTTTTTTGAGAAGCGGATACAAAGCCTTCCTAATCTCTTCCACTTCGTTGGGAAAGTCATCAGCTACACCATATCTTCTTCCTTTCGGCAAATTTTTAATGTGGGATTTTATGAGTTCCTTGTCCTTGAAAAAGGATACTTTCGCAGTTATAGGCCTCGCCTGTTCTTTCTTGTCAGTGCTCATTCCAGCGATGGGATGTGCATGGTAACGTGTCGGAATTCTATGTACTCTTTCAAATTGCATCTCTTCAAGATCGTCGTTAGAAATTTGCATTTCTTTCTTCAAGAATTGTCTGAGCTTTCTCTCTGTGTCGCTTGGTGACTAATCTTCAAAGTCCTTGATCCCAAAGAATTTAATATCGCTGCGACGGTTGTAGCATTCTTGTTTAATAATTCGACGCTCCAGCTGGTCTAATTTATCAAGCTTCTTATTAGCGACACCCAGTTCCTCGGTTGTTGATTTAATTTGCGATTTTAATCCCTTCACTTCTGCTTGGGTGAACTCGAGGCTTTGCCGTAACGATTCTTTGTCTTCCTCCAACTGTTTCATTTTAGCTCGCATATGTTCAACTTTAGGAATTAACAGCAATACCTGATCGAGCTTCTCTTGAATAGCATCAAGTTTATAATTGCAAATTGTACAACCGTTTTGCTCATGTCCTTCATTCATAAGTTCATCATCGGTTTGCGATCCTTGTTGTCTTATCCTTTTTCTTCTTCTTGGTCGGTTCTCTTGACCTTTTTCCGTATTTGCTGGACCAGCCTGTGGCTCTTGTCCCTTTCCTTCATTTTCTTTTGGCATTATGTCTTTATGGTTAGTTGCCTTACAAAACAAGCATGTTTTACTCACGGGCAGGCGGAGCGAGCAAAAGCATGTCCGCCGTCTTTCACTACTAGTCCCAACTTTTCACTAGAATTACTCCTACTCAGGACAATGTTGGTTTTTGCTCGGATCTTGTAAAGGATAAGGTTATGAAAGCTGCTAACCCTAAAAGGGCCACCGGCCCCGATATTGTATCCCCGAGGGACTTCTCCTTGGTCGTTGACTCTGCTATTCACATTCTCTTGCCGATCTTTAACAAGAGTGTGAGTGAGTCATCCTTCCCTTGAAAATGGAAATTGTCATGTGTCAACCCCATTTTCTAAAGGGCTCACGAAATGACGTTAACAACGACAGACCAATACCCCTCCTCAGCATCCCAGGAAAGATCTTGGAGGATGTCGTATGTGACACGCTAATTAATCATCTTGAGACACATGGCTTGTTAAGTCATAGGCAGTGGGGATTCCGAAAGGACTACTCTACAACGAGTGTGTTACTCCACCTTACAGAAACATGGAAAAGTGCCGTGGACAATGGTCGAAAAGTGGGTGTGTTTTTCATCGCTTTCCGGAAAGCTTGTGACACTGTGAACCATACAGTTGTAAGCAATCTGCTTTTTCGGCTTGCTGACTACATGTCCATGCGTCAGCAGTTTGTCCAAAGTTCAGAAAATAAGTCAATCCAAAACAGTCGGGCTCGGGGTACCCCAAGGTCCAACATTAGGGCCTAAATTATTCTCAATATTTGTAAACGATCTTGCAGAATCAATAACTAATGGGGAGTTTTATTTATTTGCCGATAATACGGCAGTTTACACTCTTGGTGAGAACATTGATGATATTATTCAAACACTTCAATCAATATTGGACCAGGTCTATACCTGGTGTTCGTCAAATAGACTTGTAGCTCACGAATCTAAATCTGAAGCAATGATATCTCCAATCAGACCCTTATTGGCCCCTTGCCATGTTTGATATACGGTAATAGTATTACAGAGTATAAACTATCATGTAAATGCCCTGGGCTAACAATCGATAACAGGCGTTCATGGCAAGAGCATACTGAGAACGTTTGTGACCCAGCAAGAAAGTTACAGCCTTGAAACGGATTAAGTTCTTACCAAAGCCAGTTTTGCAAACTATTTATTATAGGATAATTCTACTAAACGTTTTATATGGTATTGCAATAAAGGGCTCGTGGTCTCAATCTTTATTGGAAGATATCGATCGTATTCACTTAAGAGCAACTAAAGTTATTTATAGGCTAGCCAGAGACATCCACAGTGCTGAAGTCAGAAGTCAGGATAACGTTTTTGAACCTGATTGATTATTTCGTTCTATATCAGGCGATTGTCAATTAGTTTTAATATCTATAATGGTGTTAGCATAGATCGTCTTAAAGACTGATAGTTAAATCTGAGTCTAATAATTATAATTTTAGGAAGTCTGCTAATATAGAGGTTCCAGGCGAAGAACCGACATTGGCAGATCTTCCTTCAAGCACAGAGCTGGAAGCTCCTCCCCAATTCATGTAGAAACGTTTCTAGTCTTAGTTCTTTAAGAGATTAATTGGGAAAAATGAGAACCTCTTAAAACACTATAAGTTTTGAGAAAGCTTGTAGTGTTTCTTTTAAGTCAATACAATGGATTTGAAATCTTTTAGGTATGCCATTTTAGATCTGAACTGCTGATTTTAACTTTTTGTTAGCCTAGTTAGTGCAGCTCCACATCTGGACTTCAGGCTTGCCAATTTTGTAACCTGCTTGAATAAACTATGTATGTAAAATAAACTATGTATTTATGTATGTTCGAAGCAGGATTTGCGCTAATTGCGAGTTAAGTGCAACAGAGTCCTTTAGATCGTTAAGGTATTTAAACCTGACATAGTGCTAACCTTGCTACGAATAACCGGATAATAGATCAGTGTACCACACGTATGCTTGCAAGTTTTTCTGTGACGGTTTTACCGGCCTTCGGAACCATCTGCGTCTTTAATTAGCGGTCTCATCAAATTAAATGTCACTGTAATGGTCCAGATTCGTACCGGTCTCGTGTAATCACTGTCTAATTATGACAACTATTGTTTTCAAGCGAGATGCAACTGGAATATCTAATTTGCTTACGTGATTTTATTTGTATACCTTACGGTTAGTAAGCAAAAGTGTAACGTGCGTAGCAAGCGCAAGGGGAGAGGAAAGTGACCGAGTTCCCTTTTCCGCGCGGCTCGGTCGCTTCCCTTGCGCTTGCTACGCAGGCTAGCAAAAGTGTGAAAGCACACGATAACAAACAATTCAAACGTTTTTATGAAATTAACCGAAAAGGCTTTTCAGAAAGTTATGGTTTGGTTGAAAGCTCCGTATGAATTGAACACGTTAAGGTTTATAAGAAAATGGTTTGAACCCAGGAGTAACAATATTCACTATACGACGCTTACTCACTATGTTAAGGAAAACAGACCGGGAACCATTTACAAGATCAAATGCTCCGACTGCCAGGCCACTTACATCGGTGAGACCGGCAGGAACTTAACCACTCTACTAAACGAACGCAAAGGAGCTACTAAAAAAGGTGACCTCAACAACAACATCGCCGAACACCACTTGAAAACGAGCCACACTATCAACTGGGACTCTGCTACCTACGTTACCTACAGTACCGACTACTACCAACGAATTACACTCGAAAGCTGGTTTGCTAACTTAGAACGAACTACCCTAAATCGTTGCCAACCTCTCCCCGCACCTTACAAACGATTACTCAACCGAAAACAGTAGCTCATTGTGCGTGTTTATTATACAACTTATTGCCTTTTTTCTACTCTATTTACATAACTATACAATCACCACCCCCGTCTTCACAGCCAATCACATCACGGGTTTACTAACGGCTACTCCATCTATTGACCAATCGAATCGCTCACCAGGGTTTTTGAATCTCAACTGACTAAAATCGATCAATTGACTCTGAAGATGGCTTCCGCACAGGTTGTCGAAACGTCAGTCAACAACAACAGTCCTTCTCAGGAGTCGAGTCACCCAGATGATCATTTTCAATCGAGGTACGTTAAATGTTTGTTGGCACTAATGAAGGAATGTTTAATCTTTTTTATCACGCCGTTCAGTCACGAATATTTTCCGTGGGAAAATTATTAGCATCTATTGTTACAGACAGAAGTGTATACTTAGGGTGCTTTCGATTGGGAAAACCGGATTTAGATCTTGAAATCCGGATCTTCGGATTTCCAATCAAACACAAAATCCAAAAACGGATTTCGCAACGGATTTTGTTAATTGAAATCCATGTCGGGGAAGGATTTCAATTAATGAAGTTCGCGGCGAAATCCGTTTTAGGATTTTGTGTTCGATTGGAAATGCGAAGATCCGGATTTTAAGATCTAAATCGGATTTCCCAATCAAAAGCACTCTCAAAGCGTTTTATCCCTTTTATACAATCTGGACAAGGTCGGATTATTTGAAGAAAGTTCTCGTGGCAAAATAAGAGTATGCCACCAAATATGCTTGTAAGAGTCTCTCAGTTAAATCATGGCAAAAAATAAACAAATAAATAAGCAATACTAGTAAAATCAAGGAAGTCAGAAGGACATCAAGGAAGTCAGGAAAAGTGTTCTCGCACAAGTAAACCCTTAAGAAACCATTTCCAATTAAACCCTTACGAGTTGACTTACCGGAATGTTTTAGATCGGAATTACTATTTTCCTCTTACCGCTACATTGAATAGCTTCCAATTTGTTTATAAGACTGTCCCGGGTACATATGATTAAGGGTAAGTATGCCAAGGTTTAAAATCAAAAATAAACCAGAGCGGCTTGGATAACAAAATTGTAATTTACCACCTACTGCCCTTCAAACCTATCTTGCGTGTGGAGGTCAAAAAATATTTTGGCGTTTTAAAAGGTACGTATGACCGGGCTCAGTCAAGACTTGACTTGAATCATGATATAGAAAATAACCATCACGGTGGTGGTGATGGTAATAGCACATTTCGAGAAACAATTCTCGAGGACCTAGTTACATCTAAGTGAAGATTTCGAAGTGGCCATGACGCGCAACATTTACCCATACACGTGTCAAAATGTTCGAGAACGTCAACTCTCCTACACGTTGCTTTGTAAGACAGACCCTGACCCCTGGACATTGACCATCCATCTACCGTCTGGCATTTACATTAGGATCAAAGACGTATTTTACGATAACTGCAGAAATTCACGCGCGCTCATTGGCTAATTTTTATGGTCAATATGCGGACAGACACATGAATTTGAAATTCATGCGACGCGTCAGCGGGCGAGCGCGCGCAATTCGACAATTTATTATCGTAAAAAACAAATTGATGTCAGTTTTTAATGAGTCTGTCGTGTTATTGATCATGAATTTCGTCATCACATTGTCAAAGTAGTCTGCGGATCCACTCGGCTACCGCCTTGTGGATCCACAGCTACTTTGACAATGTGATGACGAAATTCATGATCAATAACAGGACAGACGCATAAAAAACTGACGTCAATTTGTTAAATACACGGCATGCATGACGCCTTAAAAGCCATTTCTCGGAAAAGTAACAAGACCATTGCAAGTCTGAGAGGAAACGAATGTTTTTACGTTCACGAGAAAGCTCAAGATCACTTCGAGTAAAGTTTGCCTGATGGTTGGTATGTGACTCATCCCATTCGACGTTTAAGACTATATTTGATTAAACAGGGCAGCAGCACACTCTCTCTCTGCCGCGTTGGGCGAGTTTTACAGCTGATTTCCCATTACTTTTCAACATGGCGGTATCGCACGTGTTCCCGGGAATCCCGAAGGTCAAGCCGAGACCCACTTCATGGAATATTCTTCATGACACTCCTGAGGCAACAATTGTTTTGTGACACTTGTAACAAAACCCCAACAATAACAATGTCTGTTGAAAGCCTATGTTAATTTAACGAAAAAAAAAAAAAAAGCACAGACTGAAGCAAGCATAGGCCTAAGTGTTCAATTTTTTGTTCATCTTTCTTCTTGCTTCGATAGCAGCGCTGCGAATAGGGCGTGTCTCAGGTTCATTTCCACTCTTCTGCTTGGCTTGTGTTATCCTGGTTTCTGTTGTTACCAACAGGTTTGTCACATTTCGTTGGTTTTTCACTTCCTTCCGAGCATTACAAAGGGTACAGGAAGTTCAATGGTCTATTCAGCAACTTTCCGGAGCCTGTTCGGACTGTAACAGCTTTTACTTCATCATCCTTGCTTGCAATGAGTTCTTCAGCCATCCCCAACTTCCACGTTACTCTTGGTGAACTGTCTTTCAGAAGGGTTGAGCTTTGGATTGAACTCGAGGAGCTTCCAAGTGTTTTTGTGTTCTTTCGCGCAAACTCAGCACTTATTCATCAAACCACAGTCTCCAAAACGTGTTGAGATGTTTCTGACCTTTCTTCCGTGTTTCCAAAAGTTTCTTCGCGGAACTTAACTTTTCCAGAAAGTCTGAATCTTGCGGATGTTCGCTTTCTGATGTAAGGCATGGTACACCGGTTTTTGGGCTTAGACTAAGGAAGTCACCAGGGGTTAGTGCAAATCCAGAATTCAGATCAGCTCCCACATAGACTAATGGTCGTGAATTTACAATGGCCCCGACCTCTGTAAGAATGGTTTCTAACTGGACAATGTTCAAACAGATCTTGCCAATACTCTTTCGGAGGGCCTGCCAGTCCCACTAGTCCCACAAGACGTTCGTAAAAGCCTCCCATCCAGGGGGCCAGTTCAATGGTAAAGCTCCATTTGATTCCTTCATTGGCTAGATAAGTTTGCATCTGGGGGCCAGTGATGGCAAATTTCCATGCTTCATCAACAGTGGACTTTGCTAACTTGTGGGAAGCATTGCCAGATATAATCTGTTTCGGCTTATCACGCCTGGCAGTAAATCTTCGGAGGCACAAAAGGAATTGCTCTGCAGACATGTCGTTGATGAGTTCTAAATGGACAGCTCTAACTGCTAGGCAGGTAAATAGGCAGACCCACACCTTGTGTGTTGATGATTCATTATCCACTTTCACGTACAAGGGTCCCAGATAGTCAAGGCCTGTATATGTAAAGGGTGAAGACTCTTCTATTCTTGAGGGTGGGTATGGAGCCATCCGGGGCATTCTGTATGGGCCCCCTTGATGTCATCTACATCTACGGCAGTTAACAAGAACTCTTCGCACTGTTGCCCTTCCATGTGGTATCCAGAATTCTCTTCTGATAGCTGACCATGTATGGGATACTCCAGCATGCATAAATTTTTCATGAAGGCTGTTGATGACCAAGCTTGTGCAGGCGTGGTTCTTTGGTGGGAGATTTGGGAAGGAGGTACTTTCTGGGAGGTTTTCCTGATCAACCTGCCATTACAACAGATGATTCCATTTTTATCCATCCCCAGCCCAAGTTGGTTCTTGAGATGGTTTCTTGTATTGCTCTTGATTGCATTAATCTCTGATGTAAAACTGCTGTTCTGGACATGTCTTTTCCAGATCACTTTCGCCTGGTTTATTTCTTCGGCTGTAAGTTCTTCTTTCTCGCTACTCTTGTTCTGAAGTTTGCGAATGAATCTTAAGCACTATGCCGTCACTCTGAGAAGTCTTGTTAGGGAAGAATAGTTCTTCTCATTCTTTTCGAACCTAGGTCCCGGGACCATCTCCCGCGCGAAGCTATTTCACCCGCGGGGATGTGTTGTTTCCCGTGCCCGCATCACAATACAAGAGAAAACGAGAAACACGACAAATATAAACCGATAATCCAGACAAACAGAAGTGAAAAGTCATTTTTCCTAAAATTTGCATCACAAATCCATGGTCTCTGCACACAGAGTTCTATTTTGTACAATATCACGCTTCAAGACAATAATGCAAATCATGATTTGCGAGTTTCACATATTTCACTTACTTTCATAATGTTCCAGCGCCTGCACGAGCATCATGTCGTCTTCGTATGCGTCATAGACTTCACTTAGGGTGCTGTCTGTTATTTCTTCAAAAGGGGCAAAATTTTCCATTTTTTAACCGTACTCTAACTCGATGAAAATAGAAGTGGTTCGTGTGGACCGTCTTTCGCTTTTTTATATGGATCTGAGACAATACCCCTTTAGTTGATTGGCGGAATTACGTGCGAACCAACGAGAAAGTAAAGGTGACATCATCGTCAACCAATTAAAACTCTAAAATATTATCTGGTGCCGGGTTCCTCAAAACTTAACAGCGCCATTTTGCTTTGCGCGCACGGAGTGTCAACTACTCTGATGATTTCAGTTCAGTTCAGTTCAGTTCAGTTTATTTTGCCATTTCATAAAAAAAAAAATATATATAAAATATTTGCCAGCAAATAGTATTCTTATGGTTTCATGGAATCCCTGTGTTCTTAATTTCAATTAAAACAAGAGTTGATTGTTCTTGGTTATTATGTAACATTATACTAATGCGATGGGGTCAGGACAAAGTCAATTGTCATAACCCCCCCTTGGGACTGTAGTATGCGCGTGACACATAGACAGCAATCATTCCACGCTGCTGCTCAACAAGAGCGTTTGCAATTTTTCGCTCTTCGCCGTTATTTGGTAAGTTTACTTTTTTGCTCTTTCTTTTAGCGGGCATATTGTTTGCTCTTCGCCAATATTTGGTAAAGTTTACTGTTTTCCCAGGCGTCCCTTAAATGAAATATTTGCATGCGAATAGGATTTTTATGCCTTCCACTTGGCTGCGCTTCCGGTTAGTCACCGCTTTTCGCTTCATATCATGGCGGGTAAGGTTCCCCACGTTCTTATTTTAGGCCATTCTTTTGTAAAAAGATTACAGCGTGATAGGCTATCTAACTTTGATGCTCGAGTGGACGCGAACTTTAACCTTCAGGGCAGCGCTCTTGTGCAATTACACGGCATTGGCGGTCGTACGGTGGCAAAGCTTCGGTCTTTTGACCTTCAGGTTGTCAAGAGTATCTCTCCTGATGTTGTTATCTTGGAGATTGGTACCAATGATCTTACTCTGGAGCCACCTGAAGTTGTGGGTTCAGCTATCGAAGAGTTAGTACGGTTGCTTTTGGACGGTTTTTTAGTTGGCGTCGTCGGTGTTTGTCATGTCATTCCACGTGGCATTTCAGAAATGTCACATTTTACAGCGTCGCTTTTTGCTCAGCGCGCACAAATTTTGAATCATTATGTTAGTGTTGTCTTGGAAGGCATTCCAAATGTTTTTTGTCGGCGCCATAAGACTTTTTCTCACCCAGCTAAGAATGTTTACTTGGCTGATGGCGTACACCTCAACCCTTCGGGACAGTACCATTTGTATCGGAGTTATCGGGGCGCCATTTTGAAAGGCTTGTCCTTTCTCTAGGTTTAGTTTACTTGTCATGGGTTTGTTTTGTCCTGATGTTTTTAGCACAGGCAATTGAGTTGTGGCTTAGTCCACTTATTTTTTATTGAAGTTTCGTCCTCTTATGGATTCGTCCATTGTTATTATTAAGGATTTATCCTTATAATACTTTTTGAGGATTCGTCCTCTGGCTTCTAGTGGATTCGTCCACTGTTGCCTCTGAGGTTTTTTAACCTCTGATTTATTTATTTATTATTTGGCATTTATAGGGAAGTTTTTTGCGTCGACTTAATGTCTGACAGACTTTCCCTGCCACAATTTTATTGTGTTACATAGTGGATTCGTCCATTGTTATTTTTAAGGATTTATCCTTATAATACTTTTTGTGGATACGTCCTCTGGCTAACAGCAGTTCATCCACTGTTCAACCTCATTTATTTTGTTTTGGCATTTATGGGGGAGTTTTATGTGTCGAGTTCATGTCTCACAGACTTTCCCCTGCCAGACATTTGTAATTTTTCCCATGACTAAGTTGTAGTAAAACAATCAGTTTTATTACTTTACTTTAATTGGAATTTCTTTCTGCCAGTCCTCCCTTTTTGTTTGCAGTGCATAATGCCACCAAAGCGTTCGTTTCGTTCTCGCCCCCCTTTAGCAACAGCTATTGATGCTGCTGCACAGGGTGGGAGTCAAAGGAAGAGAGCCAGGATAAGCAAACGAAACGCAGTACAACCAGGGCCGGAACCGCAAGTGCCCATACCACAGGTGCCAGTGCCACCAGTGCCAGTTTCACAAGTGCCAGTACCACAAGTGCCTGTACCACAAGTGCATGTACCACCTGCTAGCCAAGAAGTTGCCTTTCCTCCGGGATTGTTAGATACCCTTGTTGCGAGGGTCACAGATGAGGTCACCAAACGTTTAACGCCTGTGTATGCATCAGCATCAAACAGCGTAGAAGTTACTCAGCCTCCTGAAGTCCCACTCAGTACTGCAAGGGATGGATCAGTAGAAGAAATACCCATCATGGAAAATGTGTCGAGTTTAATCAACCGCTCCGTTACAAGTGTTCGGTCAGCCCTCTCAGGTGAGCCCAATCCTGTTATGCATAAGGCTCTACCCAACCACCTTTTTTCGTCACCCAGTCTGGCCATCGATTCTAGAGTGTCAGATAAGCTGAAATCTAAGATTTGGAATAATGAATATTTTGATTTTAGTGCTTTGTTTTCTAATCCTGTTTTTGAAAATAAGTATCAGCTTACAATCAACAATTCTGACAAGGGCTTAGTACCATCCCCGTGTTTAGAGTCTGTTTCTAAAACCAAAAAGTATCTTAGTATTTTAATCATGGCTTAATTGTTTTCTTATCAGTATTTGTCGGAGTATATACTCGGAAATACCCCAATGAGGCCCCTGCCCTCATGAAATATGGGGAGGTTGTGCAGGACTTGGCAGCTCGGGGGCATAATTGGAGGTTTTATGGTGAAAACTTTCGTTTCCTGCGTCAGTCACAACCAACTGCATTCCCATGGAGCAATATCCATTGGGAGTTGGAGATGCGTTCCCAACAGACAACTTTGAGAAAGCCCACAGCCGCAGCGCCCCTAACTCAGTCCAGGACTAGAGATGATATTATCCCAAAAGGTTACTGTTTCAAATTTAGCAAGGGTGTGAAGTGCTTTGGCTGTGCTTTCAAACATTTGTGTTATAAATGTGAGGGTTCTCATCAGCCTAAGCTGTGTAATTTTCGTGCCAAAAGTAAAACATCCATTAATGCCTCCCAACCTGCCACGTCCCAACCTAACAAAGCTCAACCAGCCAAATCATAATCTACCTACTCCAGTAGAGTTTGAACGATTGGAATTTTTGTTATCTGGTCACAACCGCTCCACTGCGGAACACTTAGTGTCGGGTTTTAAGTTTGGTTTTCCGATACACCATAGTGGTGCTAGATTTTCCTGTGATGCAAAAAATTTGTTGTCTGCATCTCAACATCCTGATGCAGTAGACATTAAGATAAAAAAAGAACTGGAAGCAGGTCGTTTAGCTGGACCCTTTCTCACCCCTCCTTTATCCCCATTTTGCATTTCACCGTTAGGGGTGGTTCCCAAAAAGAACCCGGGCGAATTTCGATTAATTCATCATTTATCGTATCCTAAGGGCTGTTCTGTTAATGATGGTATATCATCTGAGTACACCAGCGTTTCATATGCTAACATCTCAGATGCGATTAAGCAGATTAAGCTTGCTGGTGCAGGGTGTTTTTTATCAAAAAAAGACATTTAAAATGCCTTCAGGATCATACCTATTCGGCCTCAGGATTATAATTTACTGGGTATGCAATGGCGGGGTAGGTACTATTATGATAGGTGCATGCCTATGGGTTGCTCTAGCTCCTGCAAAACCTTTGAGACATTCAGTTCCGCATTGGAGTGGATTGCACAGAACAAGCTAAACATTCGTCATATTTTACATCTTCTCGATGACTTTCTAATTATTGCTCCATCATATAAGCTATGTCAAGCGCAATTATCTCTATTTGTGGATCTTTGTAGTTACTTGGGTGTCCCCATAGCACCTGAGAAAACTTGTGGGCCAAGCACCACTCTCTGTTTTGCGGGAATTGAATTAGATTCAATTCTCTTTGAGACTCGTCTGCCTATAGAAAAAATTCCCAAGTGTCTGTCCAGTATCTCTAATTTCCTTAAACGTAAAAAGGTCACCCTAAAAGAGATTCAGTCTTTAACAGGTTTGCTCAATTTTGCTTTCACAGTAGTGGTGCCAGGGCGAGCTTTTTTGCGACGGTTAATTGATCTCACAGAGGGAGTTCGGTCTCCTTATCATATGATTCGGATGACAGGCGAAGTTAAGGCTGATTTAGCTGTTTGGCAATCCTTTTTAACAGGCTTTAATGGGAAATCTTTCTTTCTGGATGACACTTGGTATAGTTCAGAGAAATTAAACCTTTTTACTGATGCCTCTGGGTCATTAGGTTTTGGTGCAGTGTTTGGTAGTAAATGGTGCTATGGGGCATGGCCAGCAAGCTGGATCAATCGTAATATTGCATTGCTAGAGTTTTACCCCATTGTGCTTAGTTTATCCCTATGGGGCAGCGAAATGCAGAATCGATGTATCTTGTTCTTTACGGATAACGAAGCCCTTGTCCACATCATCAATAGGCAGTCATGCAAGGATAAGGAGCTTATGTTTTTCGTTCGGAAGTTAGTGTTGGTGTGTCTAAGAAATAATATTGTGTTTAAGGCTAAGCACATACGGGGCATAAACAACACTCTAGCAGATTCTTTATCTCGATTACAGATCCAAAAATTCCGTCTCTTGGCACCACTTCATATGGACCAGGCACCAACGGACATTCCTCTTTATCTGCAGCCTCAGAACTGGCACCCATAGTGTCCACACTCGTTAAGTCTAGTCTTCAGCCTTCATCCATCACAACTTATAAAAGGGCGTGGAAGCTTTTTTACCAGTTTCTTCATGCTACTTTACCTGGTGTCCCAGGTTCTCTCCCAGTTTCTCCTCCTACCCTAGCACTATTCATAGCATATATGTTTGATCATAAATATGCCCCATCCACAGTAAATACTTATTTTGCGGCCTTGGGTTACTGCCACAAACTAGCAGTTTTTTTCGATCCCACAAAAATATTTTTTATCATTCAAATGCTGAAAGGTTATGGCAAGCTTGGATCTCGTCTAGACAGCAGGCTACCCATTACCTTGCCTATTCTTCATCGAATAGTGACCTCAGCAGTCCAACTTTCTGACAGCTATTATAATACTTGTCAATTCCGAGCCATGTGCTCACTGGCATTTTTTGCCTTTTTGAGGGTGGGCGAAATTACAGCTTCGGCATCTGGACACACTCTACAACTTAACCAACTTACTAAGTTTGTCAATCAAAAACAGGAAATAGCGGCTCTAAAGGTCACCTTTTTCAATTCTAAACACAACTATAACCAGCGTCCGTTCTCTTTGGAGATTTCTCGCCAGGCCGTTTGTTGTCCAATGCAGCTCTTGCTTGAATTTTTACACCTCAGGGGTAATAAAACTGGGCCTCTTTTCATCATGAGGGATGGTTGCCCGGTGTCAAGATCTGTTTTTTCAGAGAAACTTTCCCTTTGTATTAAATATTGTGGACTTGATCCTTCGCGTTACAAAGGTCACAGTTTTCGAATTGGGGCTGCTTCTCATGCTGCAGATGGGGGAATGTCTGACACGCAGATCCGAACTTTAGGACGCTGGAAATCTAATGCGTTTCTGAAATATATTCGTATTCAGTCACTATCTATTTAATTTTTCTTTTACAATGCAAAGTTCCAATAGCAACTTGCAGGGGAAGTTGTTTGTTGGAATTAACGCTGAATTGGGAAACTGATTAGCAAGGGCAGCAGTTCCCTCCAATTCAGTGTTTTTACCATAGTTATGTTTTTACAACCACATTACATGTATTCTGGGGTCAAGTTTGCTGCATGCAAGGGCTGCTGTTCACTTGATGTCCAGTGCTAGGTTATTACTGGTATACCTGTCACAGTTAATTATTTTTGGGGGAACGTTTAGGGCTGCTTGGCAAGGGCAACAGTCGTGTTGATAACTTGTTACAGTAATATTAAAACTTGGGCATTAGCAAGGGCAGCAGTTCTCTCGAATTCTGAGTTATTACCTTGGTTATATTTTTGCAACCACATTGCATGCATTCTGGGGTCGTGTTTGCTACATGCAAAGGCTGTCGTTCACTTCATGTCCGTTGCAAGGTTACTGTACCTGTCAAAGTTAATTATTTCTGGAGAAAAGTATAAGACTGATTAGCAAGGGCAACAGTCTTGTGTTTTTCTTTTGTGATAACAAGTTACCTTACTAGAGGGCAACAGTTTGTGTGTGCTGCTTTTCCCTTGGGTGGGGCGAGCATCATAATTTCTTAAATTACGATGCTTTTCGCGTTTTTGTAGCCCTCACCTTTACTGGGCCAGGAAAAAGCTGTTCAATTTTGTATATATAAGATTTAATTTGCAAATTAGCGATTAATTTTTATTAAAGCGGCTATGGGTTTTGGCCCATAGCCAGTTACTCCAAATTGGTATATGTTTTATTGTTGTTTGGTCCCAGTAAACGAGCAGCGGGAAAGCAGCACCCTGTACATATTGTTTTACAGCCAAGGGAAAGGCATAAATGAAATATTTGCATGCGAATAGGATTTTTATGCCTTTCACTTGGCCGCGCTTCCGGTAGTCATGGTTTTTGCATATGTTTTACTAGTGCGTGACAGCATCCGGGCATTATAGGGGGTGTGGGTTTATACAATCGGTAGTACCCCCTTTTAGGACCCAAGACACGTGAGTTCTGTAAGCGTGGGCATTCACTTCAGCTACTCTTGGAGCCAAGAAGTGTTTTAATTCCCACCTCCTCCCCTTTGTCCTCCTCTAATTGCCTTGATGTTGTGATTTGTTAAGCATTGTTGCGTTTTTGTAGCCCTCACCTTTACTGGGCCAGGAAAAAGCTGTTCAATTTTGTATATATAAGATTTAATTTGCAAATTAGCGATTAATTTTTATTAAAGCGGCTATGGGTTTTGGCCCATAGC
>BLFK01000763.1:517920-520247 GCA_014634185.1 Astreopora myriophthalma | reverse complement strand
AAAAGTCACCATTTTCTCTTTTCCATTTTTTTTTCTCTCTTTGTTTTTCTAGTGATCGGCAATTCTGTTCAATTTTCTGAATTCCGGTTCTTTGCATTTTTGGGAGAAGTAACCATCAAATTTCAGATGTTTGCGGATGATGTCATCTCCCTTTTTCGTGGCCAATAAAACCACAGCAAACTCCAGCATAAGTGGAAAAGCTGTCCAGTTTCTGTTTGTCATGAGTAAATTAAGGCGCCTAAATCAAGCTGGCGTTTTCTTTCCGCAATGTCCAGCCTTTTGATGGAGCTTATATGTATCAACGTTTGTTATCAAGTAGCATTTCTCTCCGTTTTGGTTCATTGTGTTTCAGGTGAGTACGATGCCATCTTTAGTCTCCCAGTAACTCGAACCTCGTGCTATCTTCCCATACGAAACGTCTTGCTAATTTTGTAACTCGAACTTCGTGCTAACTTCGTAACTCTGACCCAGAGCAAAATCGAACCAAAAATGATTTTTTTCCCTGATTTTCACATTACCTTCCAGTGTTACCCCCCGATACCTCTATCGCATATATTACTATCTCGAAGTAGTTTCCCTACCGTTCTCGTCATTTTATTTTTAATTTTACCCTCGATAACTCGAATCGCTTTGTGAAACTGAGTTTCACGAGGCGAGGGATGCATACTGCAGAACAGTGATGGATAAAACAACACTGTCCATTCAGGGACTACCCCAGTGGACTAACCCTAAAAGCACTATTCAGTTCCAAATCATTGTTATGTAAAGAAGCTGCTATTATACTTATTTTGTATTTCTCTACAATACAAGTAGGCTGTTGGCTTTTGAATCTGCCTGTTAAGTTATTATTTTGGGAAAAAGCAGTCAATATTCCATTCCGTTGTAATGCCTAATTATCTCTATGAATGCACGTGTGAGAGGTCTTCTTGTGGCCATTTTGTAGGCAAAACACCGTTTCTACTTAAATATAAACAAAAGGCCGATTTACACACAACTGTCATGTGCCATTTCGTCTGCTCGCACTCCTCTCGCCATTCAAGAAATCATGTACAACTCTTTCGCCATTCAACACACTGTTTTTTTCACTTTTGTAGCGTTTTACAGTCAAACGTGTCAAAATCCTACAACTTTTTTTGAGTTGCACGCAATAGTCGTAGGCGAATTGTAGGGTTGATTTACACGACGAAACTCAAGTTGTATGAGTCTTGTGAGCAGGTTGCATGCTACAGATGTAGGCAAAATCTATAATCCAAGATGGAAGCAATTTTTGAGTTATCATACTAGTGACATTTATTATATTGAGCTCATCGCACGCATTTCTATGCCTTTTCAAGTTATTACGTCTTCCGAATGTGAAGTATGATCTGACAAACTGATATAGATTTGATTTGAGTCTACGCTTTTTCTCTTCCGTGGTTGATCCATAAGTAAAATTATTCAAAATGGGGGCTAGAGGCCGCAGCCGGACGAGAATAAACAAGGTATATGCAACGTAAGTATGACCACAGAACGCATTTGTAGTGGTATCTCTTAAGGGTAGTCCATTGGGAGGTAGTCCATGGACTGGGGCCAGTGTTTTGTGGATCCTTCACCTCTGATGTTTTGGTGATTCAAACGCAGGAGACTGTAATGAGTTGGATCTTGGAATGGAAAGCGGTTTAATAGCAGATGACAGGATAACGGCCTCTTCGAAATTCAATTATTGGTGGTCAGCACGCTATGGTAGATTGAACCACGAACGCGCATGGTGTGCTTCTCTTCATGACAGTTATCCATATCTACAGATTGACCTGCAGACGCCACACATCATCTGTGCTGTTGCTACGCAGGGCATAGGAGATCAATGGGTAAAGACGTACTCGCTGCAATCATCCATAGATGGTAAATCGTGGACCGTTTACAAGGAAAATGCACAAAACAAGGTGAGCCCCTGAAGTAGCATTTCTTTGATACTGCAAGTCATGCAAGTCACTGTGTGGACGCATAATAAGGGCTCACAAGTGTTAGATGCATGTCACTAGTGCGCATGGATGTAACTAGCCTGCGTAGCAAGCGTTCCCCTACGAGCGAAGATTTCCGTGTTCTGGCCGCGGGAAAAGTGGGACGAGAAAATAGGAGGACGGGAAGGCTTGCTACGCAGGCTAGTATGTAACAGCGTATTGGAGTCATGTAAAGTGCATAAGTTGGAGAGGCTGCCTCAGCGCAGTTCCCCGCTCTACTCAATAGATAATTGCAAACGAGGAAATTACTTAGCTCTAAAATATACTAAGATGGCTCACTGGGCCCTCTTCTAAAATTTCTAGGACCTTAGTTTAAGAAAAGGAGCT
>BLFK01000763.1:497920-512920 GCA_014634185.1 Astreopora myriophthalma | reverse complement strand
TGTTCAGTTTTGGGTGCTTGGGTTCGGTGGTAGGCACGGGTGCCGGGCGAGTCCTCTTGCACGGGGGCGGGCCGACCGCATCCCGGGGCGTGGTGTCCTGTTCCAAACGGGTGCTCAAGTCGAGATGCTGGCCACCTTGGGCGCGGCGTTCGGCCGTGGCTTTTTGGCGGGCTTTCTGACGGGCACTTGACAATTTCTGACGGCGCGTCAACGAATCTGTGCGCGCCCCCGACAGGTGGTCCATCTTTTTGTTTGGGGTCTTCTTCTGGGTCTTCTCAGGGCACGGGTATTTGGCCGGAGACACAGTGCCATACTCCCAGGAGATCATGTTGCTAAACTGTGTCGAGACCCTCGAATGATGCCGAGTGAGCGGGGTCCACACTCTTATACCTGGGATCCACGCCCGACAAGCACGACGGGATGACCTCATCGTCGTCCAATGGCAGGGCCCCGGGAAATCCCAGAGCACGTGCCCACGCGTGGGGAGTCCGGAAAACTACGGGCGACCCGTAAAACTACGAAGCACGTGCTCCATCACGCGCACGTGGGCGGGTTCCCTGCAGGCCGAGAGGGCGTGGCACGCACCCCTATAAGAGGGAGAGGACGTGACCCCTTGGACAGAGCCCCTTGTTACGCGTCCGACCGTGGATCCCGATGGTGTGGGAGACGAGTCCACCGACCCAACCGTGGTGCCCGAGTCAACCCATGGAGTGGGAGACGACGCGCGCGACCCCCTCGCACACGATCCCGACGGGCTGGGCGCCCCGGGAGCAGGGTATAAGAGTCGAGCCTCGGTGCCCTCGCTGGCAGACTTGACGTATCAGGCCTACTACCGAGACCTCGATTCGTCCGCTTTTCCCACCGAAGAAGACTACCATTTGGAACGCATCCGGCGAGGTCTGGCGGCGGGTTACACGTTCCAAGAGAGGTATTGGCATTGGCTACAAGATTTTGCCAACGCCCTCGGATGCTCGGACACGGGTCCCCATTACCAAGCAGACACGCTTCTTGCATTCACCCCCCGAGCCCCTCCGGCTGCATCGACGTCGCCGACGCAAACGAAGCCGAGCGACCCCGAAGCCACCGACACCTCCTGACCCAGCACCTCCACGACCGGATCCAGGGGTTGGAGCGCCAATTGAGTGAGGCACAAGAGGCGTGCCACGACCACGAACGGGTCCGGGCCCAACTGCGCGCTCAACTCCGGAGTCTTCGGGAGACCATGGAAGAATGGCGAGAGGTCACGCACCAACTGCAAACGCAGCTGCGACGACGAGCCGACAAGGAAGCCCAGGAATGACGCATGTGGATGACGCGGTGCGATCGTTTGTTGGATCGCGTCTTGTGCGACACCTGTAAAGAAGAGAAGGACGGAGAGTATTTCGATGCCTTGCATTCCATGTACGCGAGAGCGCGCGCATGGACGCCTGCCCAGTGTCCGGAATGTAAACCGCACAGACACTGTTTTTATTGTCCCGAGGTCATCGACGAGTGGTACGTGGAACCCGTGGAACCCGCCTTTTATTATTTTGTAAAATAATAAAAGGCGTTGTGTCCAACCCAGTGTGTGTTCATTGCTTTTGAGACATCATGACAGAACTCGTGACGGGAGGCGCTCGAGGGACCGATACCCTGGCCGAACAGGTGGCGACCCAGCTGGGCATCCCTTGCCGCATGATGGTGGGTCCGTCGCATGCCCGCGCCCAGAAAGACGTGACACCCTTGACGTACAACGCCCTGGAAGAAGGATGGCAAACCTTGTGCCAAGTACGCCCCCGCACCCCAACGAACGGCTGCGTCTACCCGTGTGGGAACTGCTGAGCTGCAATCATCACATCGTCAAGGACGCCGACACGGTGGTGGCGTTCGGGGTCCTGGAGCAGGATGGGGTGAAGGTGCGCGGTGGGACCGGTTGGAGCGTGGCCTTGGCACGTCAGCAAGAAAAACCCATCTTCTTGTACGAGGTGGTGCTCGACCTGTGGTTCGTGTTCGCCTACTTGGCCGACGGTCGTTCTCATTTTGTGCAGACCCGGACCGTGAATGACGGGGACGGTGACGAGATCCCGACGCTGTCGGGCTGCATCGCCGTGGTGGGGACGCGTCACCTGGAGCAATTCCCTCGGGCCGTGCAACAGTTGAAGACCCTGCTGTGGCGTGCCTCGCCCTATCCCGAGCTGTATCGGACCCTGCCCGCTCGATTTGAAACATATTGTAAAATAAAATAAAAGCAGGGAACGTCCAACGTGTGAGTTCATTTGTGAGGGTGATGTGGGGTGAGCCGGGACGACACTGGGTGCACTGGCACTTGACGCGTTGGCTGTGCACCAGTCTGATCGACTCGGCGGGGGTGTCGTGTCGATGGCTCTACCTGGAGGACGACGAGTGGGACCTCGAGTCCCCCATGACCGTCTTCGAGGTCTTGCTCGAGCACCCGCTGTTTCATTGGGGGCACTACGCCGCTTTCGTGACGTGGTTGGTGCGTCGCAACTCGAGCCCCGAGCCCTGGTTCCACCTTGTCCATAAAACGTAACCTGACCGTGTGCCGAGCGTGGGCCCCCGGCCCGAAGAAGACGACATCTCAGAAGCGACGTGCCCCCGCCTCACGAAAAAGACTCTCTGGTGCTGGTGTTCAACGTGGACGAACAGTGGGTGGCGGATCTGGTGGAAGTGCAACGGTTGGCCCGTCACAACCGTGGCATCCGTTACTTGTTGACGGTGGTGGACGTCTTGTCCAAGTACGCGTGGGTCCGACCGCTCAAGACCAAGACGGGGGCCGCGTTGGTCCGAGCCTTTGGCACCATCTTGAAAGAAGACGGCCGACGTCCCCAAAAGTTGTAGGCGGACAAGGGCAAAGAATTTTACAACCGCCCGTTTCAGACTTTGTTGAAACAGAAGGGCATCCATCATTTTTCCACGCACGGGGATGCCAAAGTGGCGGTGGTGGAACGGTTCAATCGCACGTTGAAAGGGCGCATGTACCAGTATTTCACGGCCGCCAACACGATGCGGTTCGACGACGTGCTGCCCGCGTTGGTGAAAGGTTACAACGCCAGCCGGCATCGGAGCATCGGCCGAGCGCCTCGCGACGTGACCCCGAAAAACGAGAGCCAGGTGTGGCACACGTTGTACGGTCGGAGACTGCAGAAGAAAGGCAAGCGACCCCGCTGGAAGGTGGGCGATCGTGTGCGGTTGGGCAAACACCATCGCCCGTTCAAGAAAGGGTACTTGCCCGGGTGGACCGAAGAAGTGTTCGTGGTGCGCGCCGTGCGCCCGGGACCCGTGCCCACGTACAAGGTGGAAGAGATGGACGGCACGCCGTTGGAAGGCACGTTTTACGAGCAGGAGTTGCAGAAAGTGACGGTGGGCGACGACGCGCTGTTCCGCATCGAAAAAGTACTTAAACGTAGTGGAGAGAAGGTCTTGGTGCATTGGAAAGGGTGGCTGAGCAAGTACGACAGTTGGGTGGCCAAGAAGGACGTGCAGGGATGAGCGAAGGTTTTTTCGTGACGTTGCCCAGCGACGCCAACCGGCCCGAATTCACCGTCAACACGGCGGCCTGGTTCAAAGTCCGGTTGCTGTACCTGTTGCGTCTGAAAGGCCGCGGGTGGCAAGTGGGATTGAGCAGCCTGTCCTTGCCGGACGCCCGCGTCGATCTGTACGAGCTGGTGGGCCCGAGCGAGTACCTGGCCTACAGCAAATGGTACACCGAAGACATCATCCGGTATCCGCAGGGTGGGGCCACCCACGAAAAGCAAGTCCGGATGGCCGACGTCGACCATCTGGAATCGGTGGTGGACGGCGAAAGTTTCGTGAAAGCCGTCGTCGACACGATCGAGTGTGCCAGGACAACGACGGTCGCCACAGGCAGTCGGTTCGAGGATACGGGCGGCAAACACTTGTACGTGACGTTTCGCTGGGAACAACGGGGGGCCGACCGCGATCTGATCGTCGACAATACCCGGACCAAGATGAGCGGGAACAACACACCCGCCCTGATCCTCAGTCACAAATTGGCCTACAAGATGGGTTGGCTGGCATTGACGAAAGAAGGTGAGGATTTCCTGGGCCCGAACCTGTGCATGGAGTTCCCGAACGACCACGTCACGACGATGGTCGGACCCACCCGAGACTTGGTCGACTCGGCCAATCGGTCCGTCTTTTGGACGGTGCGAACCAATCAGTTCGGCTTCGTCTACCTAGCGTTGAGCATGAACTGCCATTGGCGGTTCCAGAACCTGAACAAGGCGTTTCGCGCGGTGGTGGTTGCACGTCTACTGCAATGCCGGAGGCAGCACCATCGTGGGACGGCAAGTGACAGACCTGTTGCGTGAAGTCCAGTACCGACGCCGAGGACGAGGCACGGTGTACTTCGAACCATTGCACGTGCAGTACCATCCCGTGCGCAACGACGTCGAGAGAAGGGTCGAGGGGGAACCCACCATGCCTCGCCTGACGCGTAGACCCTTTCGACGGGCCAGGGCCTACGTGCCCCGCCTGACGCGTAGACAGTTTCGACGGGAAATGACCTACGGGGTCACGCTCCACGCCATGGACCCCGACGACATGGATCGGGAAGCCCTGGAGGAGATTTTGACGCTCTTGTGTGCGGGACGCCCTTACGATGCCTTCGTGCAGGGGCACGGGGAAACCGCCGTGGAAGAACTTGTGATGACCTTGGAGAACCGTGCATATAAAGCTTTGGGGCATGCGGCCCCGCATCATTACGGCTATTGTATCCGCGACGCCACCAGGTGCCGGTGCTGACATGTTGCGGTCGCCCAGCAGCGTCTTGGTGGTGGGTCCGTCGGGGTGCGGCAAGACGGTGTTCGTGACGTGTCTGTTGGCCCAGGCGGCCGAGCATTTCGCCGTGCCTCCTCGGGCCGTGCATTATTGTTACGGGGCCTGGCAAGATGGGTTCCGAGCCTTGAAAGCGTCGGGCGTGCAGCTGCACGAGGGGTTGCCGGATCCGTCCGACTTGACGGTCTGGTTTCCCTCGGGACAGCACGGCGTGTTGGTGTTGGATGACCTGATGGCCGAAGGAGGCAACGACAAGCGCGTGTTGGATCTCTTCACCAAAGACTCGCACCATCACGGCATCACAGTGGTGTACCTGTGCCAAGACATGTTTCCGCCCGGCAAGTACGCCAAGACCATTTCGTGCAACGCGCATTAAGTGGTGGCGTTCAAGCACCCGCAGGATCGCTTTAGCATGCGGAATCTGTTGATGCAAGCGTTTCCCACGCATTGGCGGGACGTGATGGCCGTCTATGAACGTGAGACGCAACGCCCTTATGGCTACCTCCTCTTGGAGTTGTATCCGGCGTCCGACGATCGGTACCGCGTGTTTGCAAACGTATTAAAAGACGAAGGGTGGACGCAGACGTTCACTCGTCGGGTGGAATAGAGACACACCATGGCCACGCGGTATCCTGTGGGCGTGGGTGCCGCCACCGGGCACGCGGTCCGTGCGGCCGAACGCAATCGAGCGGCCACCGAACGACGCCTGGCCACCCCTCAACCCGACGTGGATCTGGCTTACGCTTCGCTCCGTCAACCCACCACGTTGGACGAATTGTTCGCGTCCGTATCGACGCCGTCCCCTTTGACGTTGGGCACCCCGGTCGTGGCTGGGGGCACGCCGTCGCCTCGCCAGACGGCCGCCACCAAGGTGGGTGTGGGGTCCGGCTCCTCGGACACGCAAGCCGCCCGGATCGCTCGCATCAATGCTCGGTCGTCCGTGGGGCACAAACGACCTCGAGCCCGACCCCTGCCCGCCCCCTCGCCCTTGTCCAGCGGGAGCAGCAGCAGCAGCAGCCGCCAGAGCAGCACCCCGAGAGGGCGTCCCCGACGACGCGGGGGGACGGAGGCGGCGGTGGCGGTGGTGACGGCGACGGCGGGGGTGGCGATGGGGGCGGTGGCGATGGGAGCTGTCGTCGACCCCACCGTCAGACCGGAGGACTCTTCCCCTTGCTGGCTTTGTTGCCGGTGGCCATCGCGGCCGGCAAAGCGGCGGCTTTGGGCGGCGTGGGTCAAGAAAGGACTGGAAGCCGTCACGCGCCGACGACGCTGATCCCATAAAAGGGGAAGACGCGATCCCGTGAAAAAACATCGAGCAGCAGCAGTATGGTACGACAACAGCGTCACACCGTCAACGCCGTGAAACGGGGCGCCCGCCGACGTTGTCAGGCGGGTGGAATCGTGCCGTTGCTGGCCTTGTTGCCGGCCGCCATTGCGGCTGCGGGCAATGCGGCTGCCTTGGGCGCCATCAGTGGGGCGGCAGGTTATGGGGTCAAGAAAGGACTCCAAGTGGCGACGCGGAAACGCTAGAACGCCCGAGCAGTGGAAAGAGCGGCCTGGGCCCGAATGAAACGCGGCATGATTCGCCAGCCTGACGGGTCCACGTACGCGTGGCGACGTTCATAAAAGAGAGAGGGACCCAACCCCCACGACGACGACGACGATGCAACGGATGCGACGTCAACGGCCGTTTTTGCAAGCCCTGTTGCAAGAAGCGCGGGGACCGGGGGCCCGGCGCGACCTGTTGCAGCACGCCAACGCCGATCAGATCAATGCCGTCAGCGAATTGGTGTTGAACCTGTTAAAGAAAGGCATCCCCGTGGCGCCCCCGTTGATGGCCCGGCTCCGCAAGCATAAAAAGGTTTTGCGCGAAGTGGGTCGACGCAAGAATTCCTTGAAACGTCGACGGGCTTGGCTTCTCTCGCAGAAAGGCGCCGGACCATGGACGAGTCTCCGCGACACGTGCCGATGCGTGCTACCCTTCGGGCCCTGATGCAACTCTTGCAAGACGCCAACGCCGAGAACACCCGGTTGTGGCACGAGATGCGCAAGTGGCAACGGGATTACGCGGAGGTGCTGGAAGGGTATAATAAGGTGATGCGTGACAAGATGCAGCTGGAGAAACGCCTCTACTGCGACCCGTCCCGCAGTGTGTGTCGGAGGTCGACGGGTCCGGGGCATCGTGCGAAGCATGGAAGAGATGATCGTCATTCCCAAGCAGGAAGTGCCCGAGTTGGTGCAATATTACAAGGGCGCGGTGGGCGAGAATCCGTCCTTGATGCGCGCTGGGCGGTTGGGGGCCAAGAAACAACGGTTGCTGTCCGACGCGTCCTTGTCGGCTTCCGAAACCGTGCAACACGTCAAACCCATCTCCAGTGCCTTGCAACGCACCACCAAACGGTTGCGGCAATTCACGGCGCCGTTGCCGCCCGCCGGCGCCGAAGGGGACGCGGGGGATGCGGACGCGGTTCTGACCACCTCGGCTTTGGAGAAAGAAGAAGAAAAAGAAGAAGAAAAAACAGCGCGGGTGGGGGTTGGACGTGCAGAAATGGCTGGGCAAGACCGGGTTGGAATTTCATTGGCCGGGGTACCAGTACATGGGACCCGGCACGCATCTCGCCAAACGTTTGAAACGCGGGGATCCGGGCATCAACCGGTTGGACAAGATCGCCAAAGTGCATGACATCGATTACGCGAACGCCACGACGTTGCAAGACGAGCACGCGGCCAATCGCAAGATGATCCGGGCCATCACCGCCCTCCCGGGGAAAAAGACGTGGACCGAAGCCATCGTCAAGAAAATCATGCAAGCCAAGACCCGTTTGAAATTGTAATTTTTAAAAAATGAACTGTCAACGTTCGAGTTCTAATAAACATGGTCAAGGTCTCACCCTGTCTTGGCGTCTTAATTGGGCGTCGAACCGGTCAAACTGGCGGGTCTTGTCCGGGGACTGCACGGCCTGCAGGGAACGGTCCACCCGTTCGGTCCGCATCCAGGTGATCCGGGTCCGGGCGTCGGCGCGGGTCTTGTGCCGCTGGATGCGCGCCAGGACTCGTTGGGCGGGATCTTCCTCCACCTCGGACTGCGATTCGGACGACGCCGAGGCCACGTACGGGGGGTCGTGGATGTCATCCTCCTCGGAGTCGGACGACTCGGCATACGTTGGAGGGGTCGTCGGGGTCTTCCGGGGTGACGTGCGACGCTCCGGCGTCCGGCAAGCGGCATCCAGGGCGGCGGCCATGGCCTCCAGGTCCGAGTCCTCCTCCGTGTCGACGACGGGTGGGTCTCCCAACAATGCCTGAGCGTGCAGGGCAGGTAGGGACCGCTCCCACTCTTGCAATCGGGTGGTGCAGGCCGGGGTCCACGGACGGACGAACCCCCCGCAACGTAGGCACAGACCACAGGCCTCACAATCCTCGATGGGTGGGGTCTCGAGGGCCCGGCGGGCACGGTGACGGGCACGTCGGTCGGCCAGATGAGCGGCCCGGCGTTCGGGATCGGCGTCCCGGCGACGACGGAAAGCCCAATGACTTTCCCGGACACGGTCTCGATGCCGGTCCCGGTACACGCGGGCACTTTCTCGGTTGCGGGTCAGGTACACAGCCCAATGGTCCGGATCCTCTCGGAGGCGTCGTCGGTACGCTCGAGACTTTCTTCGGTTCTGTTCTCGTCGACGGGCCAGACGGGCAGGATCGGGTGGTGGTGGTGAAGGGGCCCGTCGAACGGGGTCACGTCGAGGGAGAATGTACCGGGTCAGGAACAGGGCTCGGCGCTCGACGGGGCCGACCCGGGGCAGGAGTCGACGCAGGGGCGGCCTCAACACGGGCGTTGGTGGTGGTGGTGGTGGTGGTGGTGGTGGTGGTGGGCCAGCAGTTGGGCCTTCTTGTGCTCGGCCAGGGGGCAGGCTTCGAGCACCACCCGGCACGGGGTGGTACGACGTCGACGAAGACGGGCCCGGGTTTTCTGGGCCCATACGGCATCCGGATGTCTTTGACGCCATCGCCGGATGGAGGCCTCATGCTGGGCCTTGTGTTTTTGCCTGTACCGGGCCTTCTGGGCGCGCACGGCCTCGGGATGGGCGGCTTTCCAGGCTTTCACGCGCACTCGCATTTGGGCAGGATCCCGGTACGACTCACAATGGCGTCCGCTCATGCGGTCACCCTTTAACACGCCCTCCTTCCACCAATCGGAAGCCAGCATTGCGTCCACGTGACCTAGAGGGTCTGTTGGGGGGATACCCCCCTATCCCCCCTCCAGGCAGGTTTTTTAAGGTTCTGATTGGTCTGCCCGGGTCGGGTCACGTGCCTTGCCAAATCTCTATAAAGCCAGACGCCTCGTGAGTCGGCATCATTCTCTCTCGCTCACTCGTCCACCTGGTGAGCCTCCAGGATGTCTTCTGAGCCTGGACCCAGTGGACTCCCTTTGGAAGAGCAACAGGCTCTCTTACAGCAACAACGACGCGAGGCACGCAAGGACGTCTCGAACCCCGCGTGGCCCGTGGATTGGGATGAGGGCATCCCCGACGATGCCTTGCTCGACGTCGACGACGACGACCCAGCCCGGCCCTCTCAACGGGGATGAGGGTTCAACATCCACCTCACCCCTTTACGGCATCGGGAAAACCGGAACTATGGCGTGACCCGCGACATCTTCTGGGTCCGCTGGACGGCGCCCGAGAATCCCGAGGCCTCCCTTCATCCCCGTCAAGTGCAACACGAGTTACTGGAAGCGTTGGTGGACGGAGTGAACCGGCACGTACAGGAGTTCGACCCCCAGGATTTCTTGCAAATCTACATGGGGTCCGATCGTTTGAACCGGAATTTCACCAGTCATCGCGTCCGGGTCCGTGACTGGCGTGCATCCGAGGCACCGGCTCTAGGGTTGTTGGAGCTTCTCGAGAACGTGCTCAACTCCAACGAGAATTTCGAGCCGGACGACACGTTCGTATTGGACGTCACGCGGATCCGGGACCCTCGAGGGCGTGGCAAACGGAAACTGGGTTCCCTGGACTTTGACCATCTCCTGGCCAAGAAACGGTGCGTCCTCCGCATCCAAAACGACGACGATCTGTGCTGTGCGTGGGCGCTCGTCACGGCCAAAGCCCGCCACGAACAAGACCAGAGCGTGGACGCTTTGAGGGAATACGAGAGCTTGCGTCGGGGTCGGCCCCTCCAAGAACGAAGGGCCCGGGCCCTGCACGAAGCGGCCCGCGTCCCCCTCGGCCCTTGTGGCCTCGAAGAGATATGGCTCTTAGAAATCGCCTTGGCACCGTACCAAGTGGTGGTGGTCTCGGCGGATCACGGCAACAGCATCGTCCACAAAGGCCCGGACTACGAGAAACAGCTCGTCCTGTTGATGCACGACGGTCATTTCGACGTGCTCACGTCTTTGCTGGCCTACTTTGCCAAGAACTATTTTTGCCTCCGGTGCGAGAAAGGGTTCAAGACGGACGATTTCCGCCATCACCGTTGCCCGGGGCAAAAATGTTTCTGCTGCCACCAGACCAGCTGCGAGGCGTTCAAGCAGCACGGGGGTGCCTCTGCCGAAACCCCTTGTCAAAGTTGTGGGCGACAGGTCTTCGGGGCGACCTGTCATCTCAACCATCTCCTCTACAACGACAAGGGGGAAGCCACCCAACCTTCGCAACGGGACAGTGTCTGCAAGACGTACCTTAAATGTGCGGACTGTGGGTGTGCCTTGAGTGGACGACGGGAAGTCCAGAAGCATCTCTGCGGGCATCAATCCTGCCCCTGTTGCAGCCAGGTGGTGAACTTGTGGCAGCACAAGTGCTACATCCAACCGGTGGTGGAGCGCAAGAAGAAGAAGAAGCGTCGATGACGCCGAGCCGATGCGGCGGCCTTTCTGGCGGTCAACGCCCGGGATGATGACGGCGACGAGGGGGCCGACGACGATCCACATTCGTCGCCTCCGGCCTTCGTGTTCTTCGACATCGAGGCCCGACAAGACGAGGGACAGCACGTGGCCAACCTCCTCTGTGCCGAGACCAGTCTCAACGACCGGCAACACACGTTTCCGGGCGAATCGTGCGTTCGCGATTTCCTGGCCTGGTTGTTTCGGCTCATGGACCTGGACGTGGAGGACGACACCCGCCCGTGGATCGTCGTGGCTCACAATTTCCAGAGCTACGATGGGTACATGATCATCGAGGAACTGTACGCCAAACACTGTGCCCCCAGCAGATCGTCAATGGTGCGAAACTCCTCAGTCTCAGCCTCCCGGGGACCCGCATCAAGTTCATCGATTCGTTGAACTTTTTCCCCATGCGGTTGGATGCCTTTCCGAAAACCTTAGGGTTGACGGAATTGAAGAAAGGCTTCTTCCCGCATTTCTTCAACCGGCGGGAAAACCAACGTTACATGGGCTACATGCCCCCCGAGGCGAGTTACGATCCGGACGGGATGCCCACGGCACGACGCACCGAGTTCCATACGTGGTACGCCCAGCAAGTGGCCGATCGATACATGTTCCATTTCGAGCACGAGCTGTTGGCCTATTGCCGCTCGGACGTGAGGTTGCTGAAAGAGGGGTGCATGAAATTCATGCGGGATTTCGAGTCCATCTGCGGATTCAATCCCATGGAACAATGCATCACTCTCCCCTCCGCCTGCAGTGTGGCCTACTGACGCAATTGGATGCCCAAGGACACCATCGCCGTCGAACCTCTCCACGGGTGGGCACCTCCCCACGGCAACCAGTCCCGTTAAGCTCTGGAATGGCTCCACTGGCTCCAACGCGACCGTCCGGCCCTGCTCCATGCCGACCACGACGGAGAACAGACCTTCCGGGTCGGGCGACATCGGTACCGCGTCGACGGCTACGATCCCACTGACGACCACGTCTTCGAGTTCCTCGGGTGTTTCTGGCACGGCTGTGCCCGCTGCTTCCCCAACCGCACGCAACGCCATGCCCAACTGGACAATGCATCGGCCCACGAAGTCCGCGAACGCACCAGTCAGCGGCTTCAGGCTTTACGCGACACGGGGCGGACCATCACCGTCCTCTGGGGTTGCAAATGGGAAGCACAGAAGAAAGCGGACCCGGACCTCCGTGCTTTCGTCGAACGGTTGGAAGACACGTGCGCCCTGGATCCACGCGACGCTTTCTTCGGAGGGCGGACCGAAGCCATCCAGCTCTTGCGGGAGACGGAAGGGGACGAACAGATCCATTACGACGATTTCTGTTCGCTCTACCCCTCCGTCAACAAGTACAGTCGCTACCCGGGGGGCACCCCGAGGTCCAGCGGAACCCGGACACGCCCACCGAACAGGCTCGGGTGGACTTGCTTCGCCGCAGCTTTGGCATGATCAAGTGCAAGGTCCTGCCGCCCCGTCACCTCTACCATCCCGTCTTGCCCTGCCGGGCCCACGGGAAACTGACCTTCGCCTTGTGCCGGACCTGCGTCAAGACGGAGATGCCCAAACCACTGGTGGAACGCTCGTTCGCCTGCGATCACTCGGACGAGGCTCGTGCTTTCGTCGGGACGTGGTGTACACCCGAAGTGCAGGTCGCCCTGGAGCACAGGTACCGTTTGCTCCACGTCTACGAGGTGTACCATTTCCCCCAGACTTCCACCACCCTCTTCAGGCCTTACGTCGACACGTTCCTGAAGATCAAACAGGAAGCGTCTGGTTGGCCTGGCGACGTGGGGGACGACGAGACGCTACGTCAAGCGTACCTGGCCCGGTACCGAGAGCACGAAGGCATCACCCTCGAGTACGCCAAGATCCAGAAGAAGCCGGGTCTCCGGTCTTTGGCCAAGGGCATGCTCAATTCCTTCTGGGGCAAGTTTGGGCAACAACCCAACAAGACCCAAGTCACCACCTGCAAGACGCCCGAACAATTCTTCGCCCTCTTCTTGAACGACGCCCAGGTCACTCACCGCGTCGAATTCGCTGGCACGGAGATGATCGACGTGTACCATTCTCACACGTTCGACACTGTCCCCGTGCAGACGAACACCAACATCTTCGTGGCGGCTTTCACTACCTGCTGGGCCCGTCTCAAGTTGTACCGGGAATGTCTCCACCCCTTGCAGGAGCTGGCGCTGTACATGAACACGGACTCGGTCATCTACGTGTGCTCCGAGTCTCGACAGGAACCTCCATTGCCGCGGGGAGATTACTTGGTCGACCTGACCAACGAGTTGGACGCGGGGGACTGGATCCAAGATTTCGTGTCGGCGGGAGCCAAGAATTACGGGTATGCGACCCACCGAGGCAAGACGACCAGCAACGTCCGAGGGTGCAGCCACAACCGACGCACCGAGGACGTCGTGAATTTCGATTCTATGAAGACCTTGGTGACGGGTGAACT
This sequence comes from Astreopora myriophthalma, assembly GCA_014634185.1. Taxonomy (NCBI): domain Eukaryota; kingdom Metazoa; phylum Cnidaria; class Anthozoa; order Scleractinia; family Acroporidae; genus Astreopora; species Astreopora myriophthalma. The sequence continues at coordinate 499,788 of BLFK01000763.1, read as the reverse complement.
GATCGACCCTCGAGACGCCCCACGCACCCTCGTGACCCACAACCCCCACAAGATCATCCGGGACAGTGTCCAGAAGGTCCTCTTGTCCGTGCCCCAGGACAAGAAGTACAAACTGGTCTACGACAAGCGCGTCCCAGACCCAGACAGTACTCAGACCTTCCCTTAGGGTTATCGTTTCCCCGAGGACACCCTGGATGAGGCCGACCTCGACAACGTGCATCTCCTCCGTGGGCTGCTGTCCGACGACGACGACGATGACGACGACGCCATGGCGGATTTGTAAAGTAGCGTTGGAAGGGAACCTGGGTCGGCACCGAGGGGGGTCGGGTCGGTCAGAGACGGTCGACGTCGTGGCCTGTACTGTCGTGACGGACCCCCTTCTTGGCGACCACCAGGTTTTCTTTTCATCTTTGTTCTTTGTACCTCGTTTTTCTTGCTGGCTTGGGACGGGAGCGTCCCTCGGACCTCCCCCACGTTCCCGTTTGTCAAACTAGGTTTTCGTTTTATTAAAAAATTCGTTTTTTACTTCATTTTTGAGCGTGACTTCCGGTTTGATGACGTCATCCCCACCCCTCGCTTCCCCTCGGTTCGTTCTCGGCGTTTTCTCGGCTTTTTTTTCGAAAATGACCTTTGGACCATGACGTCATTGCACGTGCACAACGCGTGATTTGGACCCTCTCCATGCCCATATAAGGTCATCTAGTAGTACAGTGGGTCCCTCTCGACCAATCAGCTCGCTAGGGCCCTCAAGTGGCCCCCCTTACTACTAAGAACCTCAAGACTTATTTGTTTTAAATTTATTTAATTTATTTATTCTCTTATTTTCATTAATTCTGTATATATTTTTAATTAGTATATTTTTTATTATATTGCGCATTGAATGTGAAGCGCCACTGAACTTTTGGATTTTGGCGCTATATAAATTATTTATTATATTATTATATTATTATGATATTGTAGCTTACACTATTTGCTGCGCCCAACAAAGGTGCATGTTCATACGCGATCTAGGCCTAGACACAGAAGGCTGGATTTTTTTTTTCAGGATTTTTAGACCATCGGGAGATTTTAAGAAATTTGTGGGATTCCTAGAAAAAACTGGCATTTGTGGGGGATTTTTAGATGATTTTGAAGAAAAATAGTTTTTTCTTTGCCGCTTTATTTAAAACTCCTATATGAAATGATAATTTTTGTCCCACTTTTTATTAATTGGTGACTGCTACACTGCAATCCAATTGTGCAGCGGTGTTTCCTATTTCCTATTTTATTTACCGAAGAGCTAGCAGTTCTCGCATCAGAGGGAACATTGAGTGCCTTTTGTTTAATAAAAGCGCTATCTAGGGTACAGAATGTGTACGCTGTTTTCTTTTGTTAAAGAAAGCTGAGGTTTCATTGAAAAAAAATTGAGAGACAAATAGAGATTTTAGAATATTTTGGGATATTTAGAGATTTTTGGAGGGATTTTTAGCGAAAAACTGGGAATTTCCGGATAGATTCATAGGGCATTTCTCGGGATGTTTGTGTCTAGGCCTAACCCGGTCCAATGGTAATACATCAGTCAATTCCAGCTGCACCTCCCCCAACCCCCTCCACCCCCCCCCCTGTGGGGTAAGGCATTAGAAATTTAGCGTGCCCCGGGGCTACCCCTGCTTTTGACTTGCACGGTGATTTTGGATTCGAAAACAAGATTGGACGTTTTTTTTCTTTTTTGTGTGTGTAAAGGACAGGGACTTTATGGCCGAATGGCTTGTTCGTCAAGGACTCGACAAACTTGTAAGATTTTCTAGATAGTATGCAGTGCATCGATTAGAGTCTTAGCAACGACGAAGGGAACGTTAAAACGCAAACGCGGTTTTTATTGCCAACGA
>BLFK01000763.1:488896-495240 GCA_014634185.1 Astreopora myriophthalma | reverse complement strand
TTAATGCAGAAAACATTGCTGCGGGTAAGAATACATCCCAATCCTCCACCTACAGTGACAGTTACACTAATGGTACATCACATAAAGCAGTGGATGGGAATTATGACCCGGATTTTAAGAATGGACACTGCTCGCGTACTTTAGAAGACAACACAAGCTGGTGGCGAGTGGATCTGGGTAGCCCCATGCAAGTCTCTGAAGTACGCATTGTCAGTGGTCTTTCGCGGCTTTCTAACGGACCAACTGTCACGAGAAATCGGGTCTACAACATAACCTTTGGTAAGGACGTTTGCAACAACCTGTCCCTGAAAGGAAATAAATCTGCCTACAAAGTGAATTAAGGAAAGAAATTCTTTACACAAATTTCACTATAGGGATATTATTCAATCTTTCTTATACACTTTTAAATTATTGTGGGAAGTTTGTTTAATATATATGTATATATTGACATAAACATAGAAGTCAGCCTCAAAAAGGACCCTGCAAAAATAATTATGTTCGTACCTGGTTCAGGACAATTTTGAAGGCTGACTAACGGGGTTAGAGAAAAGATTCGGGATACATACCTTTTCAAGGAAAATTGAGCGACCGTCGTGTGACGGAAAGAAGTCTAAGCTCAGTGAAATATTGAAGCTCTATCCCTTGTGGAGAGTTGTAGCTGGGAGTTTAAGCAACGACAACGGCAACGACAACGCCGCAAAACAATAGCTTTAATGAGGAAAAAGAGTAGTTCTGCACATGTTGTACCCGCAGCATGCATTTTAGTACATTTCATTGCCGTCCTTTGCCAAACAACAAAGGTCAAATGAGCAAAAAAGTGAACAAAAATGGTTTCGACGACAACTTCGGCACACAACTGTGAATCGTTCATTCTCTGTCTTTACTTCAACGGCGTTCCTACCAATCCAGTCATGGGATAATCTGCTCAGGCTGTAAAACATGAACTAATTGGAATAATTGCAAACTAGTTGCGATACTACAACAGGATCAAAAGTTATTACAGTATTTCACGAAGGGTTGTCAGTAGTACAAGTACATACATACGTACATACATACATACATACATACACTATATTAAAGTGTCAAGGTATTGAGCTAAAAGCTAATTGTGGACACTATCAACAAATCGAATGAATATAATGTAAGATTAAGTAAAGTATATGTAAAAATATTAAAAATATATTCTTAAAATATCATTAATATATAAAAAATAACATCAATATTTAACAAATAAAGAAGCCTAAGCCGTGTATTACACTGTGATAAAACAAGATGGGCATTTGAGAACACGAGGGAAATGTAGACAACACGAGCCGCAGGCGAGTGTTGTCTACATTTCTCGAGTGTTCTCAAATGTCCGGAGTGTTTTAATACAGTGTAATACACGGTTTAGGCTTCTTCATTTGCTTTATGATATAGAGGTAATGTGGCGAAAAACAGTAAAACACGCCTTTTCTATGCTTTATACTCAGATAAAACATGGGTTTTTGACCAATCAGAGCCCGCGTAGGATCCTATCTATATTATAAATAAAATAGACAAAACAGACAATCAGATAGACAGACAAACAAACAGACAATATAGGACAAACATATACGCAGCAATAAAATATAGATACAAAATTCAGAAAGTTAAAAGTCTAGCAAATTTAAATTAGACGAATTAAATAGAGGATAGGGGAGCACACTCCTCATACACCAGGCAGCCACACAGCAAAAGCCCCTATGCATACCCACCACTCTAAGATGGGCATGCACAGCAGACACACGTGCCGTCCAGCAAGCCAAGCACATTGAGAGCACGCACCCCTCTCCTGAATGCCTGAAGACTGGTCTTACTGCGTAGTTCCTGGCTAATCTTACCCCATATGTGTGGGCCTAAATATCTGATACTGTGCTTGCCATACTTAACAGTATTATATCTTGGAAAAGGAAAACCACTTTGTAAGTTATAATGCTTATCTTGCTGAAAAAACATATTACATACATGCTCTGGAGCTAGTGAATTTTTAACCATATGCATTAAAATTAGTATATCTTGTAACCGTCAGTTCTCAAGACTAGAGAGTCTTTCCTTCTCTAGGAGTTCCTCATACGTAGCATTCCTATCATTATATACAGCACGTAATGCCCGTTCTTGTACTCTTTCTAATTTTCTTGCATCAGATGCTTTGCAAAAATGCCACACTATGTGACAATATGTTAAGTTAGGTAAAATTGCTGATTTGTACAATTGTAACTTGGCTTCTCTGGGAATCATATTTCTAAGACGTACTAGAACACCAACTTTCCTACTTGCCATTTTGCATATATCACTTATATGAGTACTAAAACTAAGTTCATCTAATGTTACTTCCAGTAACTTCAAGTCTGGTGATGATTCAATAACCTGTTCATCAATCTTGACATTGATAGATGGACTGTCTTCATTTTTGTTCTTCCTGCCTAATAATATTAAATTGTACTTGTCGTAATTTCCCTTCAGAAAGTTATCCTTGTACCATTTTGATATAGTGTGCCCCCCGTTAGTTAAAAGTTGTTCCACGCAGTCAACTGAATACACCTTTACATACAGCTGATGATCGTCAGCGTATATTGATAAGCTTGCATTATCTACTATATAAGTCATATCATCTTAAAAAATGTTCCACAGTAAGGGTCCAAATGATGACCCTTGAGGGCATCCTCTAAAAGCATCCTTCCAAATGCTGGTGACTCCATTTAGTTTGACTCTGTTTTGTCGCTTGGAAAAATATGATCTCATCAAGCTGAGTGATTCCTCTGAAAAGCCATACGCCTTGAGTTTGTTTATCATGAGTGATGGATGTAGGGAATCAAATGCTTTACTCATGTCTGTTGAGAGTATTCCAATAAATTGCTCAGAATCCACAGCCAGCTTCCAATCTTCAGTGAGTCTGAGCAAAGTAGTTTCACAACTATGTTTTTTCCTGTACGCAGATATGCGGGGATCGAGCTTAGAATCAAAATGATTATTCACTTGTATGCTCGTCATAGACTCAAAAACCTTATCTACTGTATTTAGCAATGTTATTGGACGATAGTTTCTTTTATCCAACCGGTCATCCTATTTGTGGACTGGGTTCCACTCTCCTTTTTTCCATGCTTCAGGCCATTCACCTTTCCTTATACACTCATTAAAAAGCTTTGTTAAGGAATCTGCTGTGCCACTTGATGCTAGCCTTAACATTCTAGGAGACATGGAGTCATAACCACAGGCCTTTCTGTCATTTAGTTTCTCAAGGGCTAGCTGAACTGAATTTCTACTGAGTGGTTGAAAGCAGAAGTTCTTGAGGTTGCTCTTATTTGCATTGCAAATGTTAGTGAGGCTTGGATGACTCGACAAATCGTCCTCTGTTAAACTGTTGACACCTGCCCCACCAATATCATTGGCCATCGTAGAAAAGTAGTTTGCCAGAACATTTGCTACTTTTTGTTGGTCCTTCTCAATTCTCCCATTTTCTTTAATGTGGATCTCGCTTGCAGGCTGCTTCTTATCACTAAGAAATAGCCTGAAGGTTTTATAGAACTCGCTTGGCTTAACTTTAAGGTCATCTGCCTTTTGTTTCCAGTATTCTTTGATAGCTTTTCGTCTGTAGCTAGTAGCTTTATTTCTCCGTATTCTCTTGAGCTCCCAGTTTTCCTCTGAGAGCTCCCAGTTTTCCTCTCTCCAGTAGTACAAGTCCCACCCGAAAGTAGCAAAGCTAAATCTCGATAACTCGAGTCGAGTACTGCAAATTTCTACTTTGAATCGACGTTTTCGTTGGTATTGCCAATGTCGTTGCTTAAGCTCCGTTATATAATATCATATTCCGGAAACTGTACAACAAGTACCCTAAACTCAGGAGACTGCAAAAGTATAAGGATTTATATGGGAAATTACAATTGTACTTGAAACCCAAAGGTATGATGGAATTTTTCATGTGAAAGAAGCTTACTATTTGTAAGCCATCTTGTTCCGTATGTGGTTTTTGCACAACTTTCAGAATATGTTCACATGGTGTAACTAAAAACTCACTGAAAATTCTTCTCATTCAATTTACCACAGAAACATTGTAACTGCGTTATTTTTCAATTGACAGGCCAGAGCTCAGATGTGACAAGAAATCCTGAATGTTTGTTGCAGTACAGTTGTTATGGCTACCAATCTTCCAGATATGTTGGTGTCATAACAAGGAAAGAGTTTCTTCAGCTTTGCGAGGTGGAAATCTTCTCACAAGGTGACTTAGTGCACTTTTAAAGCTGCGCACTGAACTAGTTTTCATAGCATTTTTTCACACCATATACTAACAAATACCTAGTTACCTAGCTGCCCACCAACCTACCTACGTATACCTACCTTCCTACCGACGCACACACTCTCCCACCCTGGTGAACTACCCACATAAACCACCTTCTCAATCTGCTAACCACCCACCCACCGAAGTACCCACAAAATCAACCATTCCCCACCTCACCCACCCAGCTTGGTCACCTACCTACTCATCCAACAACTGCGCACAGTAAATGGAGCAAATTGTAACTAATAAAGTGTATCTTAAATTAAGACGGCATTCTCGCAATCTCAGTTGTTGCTATTGTTGGTGTTTTTTATACAAAGGAAATGTAAGGGAAATCTAAGTAAGGCGTCGGTAATCAAATCGATTCTTATCATTTCTTCTAATTAGAAAATCTGGCATTGGGGAAGTCGATTCAGCAATCTGCTTCCTCTGGGACAGTTGACGGGAAAGCACTAGATGGAACCCTGGAATCATGCGTGTATTTCTACGTAACTCAAGGCAGCTGGTGGCAAATTGACTTGGGGCAACAGGAACCAGTGTCTCAGATAGTACTAGTGTACGGTTACTATAATGGTGATGGCTCTTTAGACGTCAGAGTGGGTAAGATACCTTAAAACAGAGTTTTCTCTATACTTAGCAAAATAAGAGTTGTAATGACATTTCGCTCGGACAAATGCGTTATTTAAATCAGTGATTATTTCGCAGAGTGGATTTTATTTATTTCCTTTCTTTACTGGACAAAATTACTATCTAAAATAAAGAGCTCTCTTCACAAACGGTCTTATTTCGTTTTCTCACGGGTGGGCATAGTTTAGGATTGAGGTTGGGTTTCTTCTCAGATAAAGGGTGATGCTTTCCAGTATTTTTGGTAAGGCAAATAATTCGAGATGTGTTCGTGGAAGAATGAGGTTAGATAACCTGTCGTTGAAATAACTATACCACCTCAGGCTTGGAAAAAATGAAGAATGAAAATGATCAGAAATGGTAATATCAGACAAGACTAATGGTTATTTGAGCAAGAGACCACACATTTCTATGGTTAATATGCTGATAAACCACGCGGGATGTTGGAAGAACACCAGAAGAATTCGTCAATGACGAGCCGCAGCCGAGTGATTTACGAATTCTTGGAGTGTTCGTCGAACATCCCAGGTGGTTTATCAGGCTATTATAATAACCTTAGAAATGTGTGGTTCGTTGCTTTAATATAATAATTTAGAAGACGGCGAAATTCCCATGAGTTTACTGGCTCAATAAGCCATAACTGATTGACCAATCAGAGCGCGCGCTTTGATTTTGTTATTTTATGAAACTTTATACATTAAGACGCCATGCATTGGAAAAACCGATTACCTCTGAAATCAACGAGAACACCTGTTGTTCAAACTAAAGTGCTACACTTGGCTAGGAGAAACGCCCGAAGACGATGAAAACAACTGTGAGCTGGATTGCGCATGTGTTAAAAAGTTGATTTCAAGAGTCTCCCACGCCTTTTACGTCACCGTTTTCAAAACTCTCCGTTTTCACCTGACCACACTAGAAACGGAGCGTTTTCAAAACGGTGCGTTTCCAAAAGTCTCCACGTCACTTTGGAAACCGTTTTCGAAAGCCTCCTTTTTTTATGGGCGTTTTGGGCGTTTTGATGTGGATGGTGGGCGAAAACGCATCAAAAGGTATGTGTTTTCAAACGAAAACGAATTAGCATTGATGGGCCTTAAATGTAATGGTGCACAAAGCAATTTTACTCACCACATGAAATGGCGTAGAAAACCAAAGTACTCAAGCTGCCCTTTCTTGGGCGCTATAGCTGACTTAAGGTGATTCGCTGGTAATAGAAGTTGACATAAGATTTTCTTCAAGCTTTCCCTGATTAGGGTGTTACTAGAAGCCGCGAAACTGTGGACCGCGGAACCACATCAAAAACACATCTTTTCTGTGAATACTGTTGCAATTTTCTTTTTTTTTTCACAAGAGGGGTCAGTACTGACAAAATTGTGGATCGTTGCATTTGAGAGTTGCTTGCGTTTATCGTAATAATTAACAATTA
>BLFK01000763.1:457837-468347 GCA_014634185.1 Astreopora myriophthalma | reverse complement strand
TCTTGGATACCGAAGTTTTCAAAGGACCCCGTTTAGCGTCGACCAAAGTACTCGATGTCCAAACACACTTCAAAGCTACAGAAACGTTCCAATACACCCATTTCTCTTCGTGTCGCCCCCCTCAGCGTGAAAAAGGGGTTTATTAAAGGAGAGACACTGCGCTTGTTACGAACGAACTCAATTAAAGAGAAATTCGAGTCAAACAAACGGGATTTCAAATCCTGCCTACTCGAATGCGGCTACCCACAAGAGCTTGTTAACAAAGTACAAGCCGAAGTCGTTTTCTCATCACGAAACAACGCTTTGAAATACAAACCAGACATTCAAAAACATTCTACTGTTCGTCACAACCTACAACCCAGATGCACCGAAACTCAAAGAGATCCTTATGAGGAACTGGTTTTTGATCGCCAACAACCCGAACCTTGCGCGAATTTTTCCGAATGCCCCCATCGTCGCTTACAGGAAGGACAAATCACTCAAAGACCTTTTGGTCAGAGCTAAGATCCCTCCTCAACCTTAAAAACCTAGCAAACTCTAGGTTCTAGCGACATACAGCTATTCTCTTACAGTCACATTTTAGAGAGACTATAACGGGTCCCAAATAAAAGGTTTTTTAGTCTGGAGCACTACTTCTTTCGCTTCCAAAACAAAACAAAAAGGAGTTATCGGCGGTAAGGTGGGTGACAATATTACAACCATTTATCATAAAAAATACAATTTTTACAACTGTTTTCTAAAATACTGTGATTGTCCAAGAGAAAATATTCTCCATTTTTCAAAGAGCCGGTTGTAATTGGTTTATTGAAAATACAACTTCAAATTTGATTGGCTTATTAACTGTCCAATAACAAACTGTCCGATAGAGCAGTTTTCAATTGAGTGTTGAAAGAAATTAACTGATTGCTTTGGTTTTGGTTTTAGTTTGCTCTGTGATTCGGTGAACTTTTTAACCAGTCAGATGCAAAACTAAACCCAATGACGACATTGTCACTCTTGTTTGCCAGCGCTTGGCATCGGCTGTGTTTACATTTACCGTAAATCCTCTATTAAGCCCCCCGGGGGGCTTAATAGAGGATTTACGGTAAATGTAAACACAGCTGATGCCAAGCGCTGGCAAACAAGAGTGACAATGTCGTCATTGGGTTTAGTTTTGCATCTGATTGGTTAAAAAGTTCACCGAATCACAGAGCAAACTAAAACCAAAACCAAAGCAATCAGTTAATTTCTTTCAACACTCAATTGAAAACTGCTCTATCGGACAGTTTGTTATTGGACAGTTAATAAGCCAATCAAATTTGAAGTTGTATTTTCAATAAACCAATTACAACCGGCTCTTTGAAAAATGGAGAATATTTTCTCTTGGACAATCACAGTATTTTAGAAAACAGTTGTAAAAATTGTATTTTTTATGATAAATGGTTGTAATATTGTCACCCACCTTACCGCCGATAACTCCTTTTTGTTTTGTTTTGGAAGCGAAAGAAGTAGTGCTCCAGACTAAAAAACCTTTTATTTGGGAATAGCTGTATGTCGCTAGAATCTAGAGTTTGCTAGGTTTTTAAGGTTGAGGAGGGATCTTAGCTCTGACCAAAAGGTCTTTGAGTGATTTGTCCTTCCTGTAAGCGACGATAGGGGCATTCGGAAAAATTCGTGCAAGGTTCGGGTTGTTGGCGATCAAAAACCAGTTCCTCATAAGGATCTCTTTGAGTTTCGGTGCATCTGGGTTGTGGGTTGTGACGAACAGTGGAATGTTTTTGAATGTCTGGTTTGTATTTCAAAGCGTTGTTTCGTGATGAGAAAACGACTTCGGCTTGTACTTTGTTAACAAGCTCTTGTGGGTAGCCGCATTCGAGTAGGCAGGATTTGAAATCCCATTTGTTTGACTCGAATTTCTCTTTAATTGAGTTCGTTCGTAACAAGCAGTGTCTCTCCTTTAATAAACCCCTTTTTCACGCTGAGGGGGGCCACACGAAGAGAAATGGGTGTATTGGAACGTTTCTGTAGCTTTGAAGTGTGTTTGGACATCGAGTACTTTGTTCGACGCGAAACGGTGTCCTTTGAAAACTTCGGTATCCAAGAAAACAGCGTGTTCGATGACATTTCGCACGTGAATTTGATTGCGGCATGGATTCGGTTTGCAAAATCAATGAAATTGCTGATTTCTTGTTCCCTTTAAGCCCATACTGAGAAAATGTCATCAATGAAATTTTTCCAGATGATAGGTTTGTGAGGGCTAGAAAGGAGTAGCTGTTTCTCTATATGAGTCGTAAAGATGACTGAGAAGGCTACTGCCATTTCTGTGCCCATTGCTATACCGTGGGTTTGCAGGAAGTGTTTGTCTTAAAAAAGGAATGAATTTTCTTTTAATATCAGCTTCATAAGGTCCCCAAGGGTGGATGTGGGGATTGGTGGGTTAGGCTGATAATGTTCGTTGTAGTATTGGCAAACACTTTTGATCCCTTCTTCATGCAGGATATTGGTATAGAGTGAGCAACAGACTGACAAACTAACAGATTAACTGAGCGACTGAGTGAGTGAGTGACTGACTGACTAACTTTACCGACCAAGCCATCGACTGACCGGCCGTCCGACTAACCGAACGACGAACTCACCCCCCTCCCCAAGTGACTTACATACTGAGGGTGATCAACGGACTGACTACCTGGCCGACAGACTGATTGACCGACCAACAAACAAACCAATTGAGTTACCAACAGACCGACTGACCGACTGACATACAAAGACAGACAGACAGACAAGTCGCTGGTTTGACGATTGAGCAGTCGTTAATAGGCCATTTCCGAGTTCATGTCAACCTCTTCCCAATTGAGTCTAAGTGCGACCGTTTTCTGGTGGTAATTAGTTTTACTATGCATATGAAACAAACAAACAAACACCTCATTTTCATAATGAAGACTTCACTCTTAGACTCGCATTGAAAAAGGAGGCTGAAGTCAACACACGGAAATGGCCTATTGATTGCTTGCTTGTTGCTGATCAAGCAATTACGCATTTAAACATAGCTCGATATATAGCGTTGATTGATTTGTTTTCTTTCTTATCTTTCAGTTCCCTCAAAGGCTCCCAGTGGATTCACAGTGACTGCAAGCACTTCCACAAGTGTCATAGCATCTTGGCAGCCACCACCCACAGACTCCAGGAATGGGATCATCAAAGGGTTTAAATTGTTCTTTAGAAGGAAAGGCTCTGGTGAAAGACTACTTGGTCTACACATTGGAAATGCTTCAATTCACACCGAAACTGTTATTGGTTTGGATAAATTTACAGAATATGAATTCCAGGTGTTGGCCTTCACCTGTGCTGGTGATGGACCAAAGAGTTCTCCTCGATTTGCAAAAACAAAGACAGATGGTAAGTGAGGGTTAGTAGCATAAAGCGAGGCATTATGCGATTCAATCATTGAGTGCATTTTGGTCAAGGCCATGGGTCAGCATTGCATACAAAATGGTAAACCACATAAGCTATTTCAATAAAAGTTGTTAGGTATGAACAATAGTAATAATAATCATAATCATAATCATATTAGTAATAATCTATTATTCATCCTTCTCCCCGTCTCTTACAAAGCAGTGCAAAGATTGTAACTATTGTTTGCACTGTCAGTGTTGCATTGCTCTGTCATTGAGAGAAATGATTATGACGTGCAGTTTTTAGAAATGAACTGAAGAAATGATCGTCACACTTTCTAGACAATTTAAGCAATTGTCTCTTATATAGACTTGAAGAACCACACTTGAAAAACTTATATGCACTTGAAAAACCATTCATTCATCATTCCTTTCACGGGAAAACATGCATGAGCCCAACCAATTGACCTGCTCTCAACTGTGTGGCTCCATACATGTAGCTCAGTTGGTAAGAGCACTGCAGCGGCATCACAGGGATCGTGGGTTCGAATCCTGTTGGAGTCACTTGAATTTTTCAAGTGCATATAAGACACAATTGCTTAAATTGTCCAGCAAGTGTGAGGATCATTTGTTCAGTTCATTGCTCTGTCATTGGTTTTACTTTAAAGTAGAGACAGTGTTGTTACTGCTAGTGTTGTATTGTTAGTACCATCAGTCTTACAAAGTAGCGTAAGTACTGTAACTACTTTAATGATAGTAGAGTAAGTGTTGTAAGTATATATGTCTGGTAATGTTTGTTACTGTTGTAAGTATTGTTTAGTATTAGAATTTAAAAAAACAAACAAACAAACAAAAAAACATAAGAACACCGACTGAGTAAAGCAGAGTCTGTTGTGATACATTGTCTTTGATAGAGTACATTATTTTGTTGTATTTGTTAATTTTCAGTTCCCTCAGAAGCTCCCAGTGAGTTCAGGGTGACTGTGAGCAATTCTACAAGTGTCATAGCATCTTGGCTGCCACCTCCCCCAGACTCCAGAAATGGAATCATCACAGGATATAAATTGTTCATCAAAAAGAAATACTCTGAGGAGGAAGCAGTGGTTCCTTTTTTCCTCAATGCCACTTCAATTCACACACAAGCTGTTACGGGATTAGATGAATTCACAGAATATGAATTCCAGGTGCTGGCCTTCACATCTGTCGGTGACGGACCAAACAGTTCTGTTCAATTTGTGAAAACAAGAGAAGATGGTAAGGGGTATAACGTAACGTTTCCTCGTGGTTGCATTACCTCTCTTGAGTGTATCGCAAGCTATGTTGTACTGGGGGAGATCTACCCCTGTAAAACTCCTGATGTAAAGCTGCCATATGGTGCTTGTCAGAGATTAATTAACTGACCGACCGACCAGGGTGTTCATTAGTCATCAGAGATTGGAGAATTCTTCAGCTACTACTTAGAACTCTCTGGCTAAATGTTGTTGGTGTGTAAGTCATTTTTCAGAAGATTGTCCTGTGAATGCTATCATCCTGCTACTTCAAATCTTAATGAAAACCCTGGCCGACCCCCCGACCGACAGACTGACAAACTAACAGATTAACTGAGTGAGTGCCTGACTGACTGACTTACCAACCAAGCCATTGACTGACCGGCCGTCTGGCTAACCGACCAACGAACTCACCCCCCTCCCCAAATGACTGACATACTGAAGGTGATCAGCGGACTGACTACCTGGCCGACAGACCAATCGACCAACCGAGTTACCAACAGACCGACTGACAGACAGACAAGTGGCTGGTTTGATGATTGAGCAGTTGTTAATAGGCCATTTCCGAGTTCATGTCAGCCTCTTCCCAGTTGAGTCTAAGTGCGACCGTTTTCTGGTGGTAATTAGTTTTACTTTGCATATGAAAAAAAAAACAAAAACAAACACACAAACAAACACCTCATTTTCACAATGAAGACTTCACTCTTAGACTGGCATTGAAAAAGGAGGCTGAAGTCAACAGGCAGATTGCCTACTGATTGCTTGCTTGTTGCTGATCAAGCAATTACACATCTAAACACAGCGCGATATATAGCGTTGATTGATTTGTTTTCTCTCTTATCTTTCAGTTCCCTCAAAGGCTCCCAGTGGATTCACAGTGACTGCAAGCACTTCCACAAGTGTCATAGCATCTTGGCAGCCACCACCCACAGACTCCAGAAATGGGATCATCAAAGGGTTTAAATTGTTCTTTAGAAGGAAAGGCTCTGATGAAAGACTAGTTGTTCTAGTTTTTCAAAATGCTTCAATTACTCTTATTGGTTTGGATAAATTTACAGAATATGAATTCCAGGTGTTGGCCTTCACCTCTGCTGGTGATGGACCAAAGAGTTCTCCTCGATTTGCAAAAACAAAGACAGATGGTAAGTGAGAGTTAGTAGCATAAAGCGAGGCATTATGCGATTCAATCATTGAGTGCATTTTGGTCAAGGCCTTGGGTCAGCATTGCATACAAAGCAATAAACCACATACATGTAAGCTATTTCAATAAAAGTCATTGGGTATGAATAATAGTAATAATAATCATAATCATAATAGTAATAATCTATTTTTCATCCTTCTTCCCACAATTAACTTCCCATGTACTGTCAGTGTTGCATTGCTCTGTCATTGAGAGAAATGATTATTAAGTGCGGTTTTTAGAAATAAACTGAAGAAATGATCCTGATCACACTTTCTGGACAATTTAAGCAATTGTCTCTTATGTACACTCGAAAAACTGCACTTGAAAAACCGCACTTCATAATCACTTCTTTCATTCATCATTCCTTTCACTGGAAAACAGTCATGCATGAGCCCAACAAATTGACCTGCTCTCAACTGTGTGGCTCCATAGCTCAGTTTGTAAGAGCACTGCAGCGGCATCACAGAGGTTGTGGGTTCGAATCCTGTTGGAGTCACTTGAATTTTTAAGTGCATATAAGAGACGATTGCTTAAATTGTCCAGAAAGTGTGAGGATCATTTCTTCAGTTCAATTGCGCTGTCATTGGTTTTACTTTAAAGCAGAGCCAGTGTTGTTACTGCTAGTGTTGTATTGTTAGTACCATCAGTCTTACAAAGTAGCGTAAGTACTGTAACTACGTTAATAACAATAGAGTAAGTATTGTAACTTTATATATCTGGTAATGTTTGTTAGTGTCGTAAGTATTGTTTAGTATTGGAATTTTAAGAAGGAAAGCAAAAAACATAAAAACACTGACTGAGAATGGCAGGGTCTGTTGTGATACGTTGTCTTTGGTAGAGTACATTCTTTTGTTATATCTGTTAATTTGCAGTTCCCTCAGAAGCTCCCAGTGGGTTCACAGTGACTGTGAGCAATTCTACAAGTGTCATAGCATCTTGGCAGCCACCTCCCCCAGACTCCAGAAATGGAATCATCACAGGATATAAATTGTTCATCAAAAAGAAATACTCTGAGGAGGAAGCAGTTGTTCCTTTTTTCCTCAATGCCACTTCAATTCACACACAAGCTGTTACCGGATTAGATGAATTCACAGAATACGAATTCCAGGTGCTAGCCCTCACTTCTGTCGGTGATGGACCAAACAGTTCTGTTCGATTTGTGAAAACAAGGGAAGATGGTAAGGGGTATAACGTAACGTTTTCTCGTGATTGCATTACTCCTCTTGAGTGTGTCGCAACCTATGTTGTACCGGGGGAGATCTACCCCTGTAAAACTGCTGATGTAAAGCTGCCATACAGTGCTTCTTGGAGATTAATTAACTGACCAACCGACCAGGGTGTTCATTAGTCGTCGGAGATTGGAGAATTCTTCAGCTACTACATAGAACTCTCTGGCTAAATGTTGATGATGTGTAAGTTATTTTTCAGAAGATTGTCCTGTGAATGCTATCATCCTGCTACTTCAAATCTTAATGAAAACCCTGACTGACCCCCCAACCGACAGACTGACAAACTAGCGGATTAACTGAGTGAGTGAGTGAGTGAGTGAGTGAGTGACTGAGTTACCGCCCAAGCCATCGACTGACCGGCCGTCCGACCAACCGATCGACGAACTCACTCCCCCCTCCCCCCCCCCAACCAAATGACTGACATGCTGAAGGTGGCCAACGGACTGACTGCCTGGCCGACAGACCGATCGACCGACCAACCAACCAACTTACCATCAGAGCGACTGACAGAGGGACAAGTGGCTGGTTTGATGATTGAGCAGTCGTTGATAGGTCATTTCTGGGTTCACGTCAGCCTCTTTCCAATCGAGGCTAAGTGCGAACGTTTTCTGGTGGTAATTAGTTTTACTTTGCATATGAAAAAAAAAAAAACAAACAAACAAAAAACAAAACAAAAAAACACGTCATTTTCATAAGGAAGACTTTGCGCTTAGACTTGCCTTAAAAAAGGGGCTGAAGTCAACGCGGAAATGGCCTATTGATTGCTTGCTTGTTGCTGGTCAAGCAATTACACATTTAATCACAGGTCGATATATAGCGATGATTCATCTGTTTTCTTTCCTATATTTCAGTTCCCTCAAAGGCTCCCAGTGGATTCACAGTGACTGCAAGCACTTCCACAAGTGTCATAGCATCTTGGCAGCCACCACCCACAGACTCCAGAAATGGGATCATTAAAGGGTTTAAATTGTTCTATAGAAGGAAAGGCTCCGATGAGAAGCCAACTATTCTATTAATTCCCAGCGCTTCTATTCACACAGAAACTGTTACTGGGTTGGACGATTTTACAGAATACGAGTTCCAGGTGTTGGCCTTCACCTCCGTTGGTGATGGACCAAAGACTTCTCAATTTGTGAAAACAAAGAAAGATGGTAAGTGAGGGTTATCAGCATAAGGCGAGGGATTATGTGATTCAACCGTCCTGTGCGTTTTGTCGAGGCCTTAGGTCAGTATATTGCGTAGAGAGCTGGAAACCGCAATTTTAATATTAAAAGTTGTTAAATATTAAAAGTTGTGGGGTGTGAATAATAATAATAATAACAATAATAATAATAATATTAGAAATAATAGTAGTGATGGTGATGACGATGATGATGATAACTTGACGAAGTGAGATGGTACAGATGTGTCTAGTACTGTGAAGGACTGTTGTTGATGACATTGACTGGCGTGGTGTGAGCTAGGCCTAGTTGTTTGACGCACTTGGGGCAACTTACACCGTGTCAACTTACAGGCTTTAAAAGGGCCTAATCGAGGGTAGCCCACTATACCGTGCCTTGAACAACTGGGCCGGCTTTGCATTGTCTGTTTGTGAGACGCCCCAGAAAGCAGCGACTAAATACGGACCCTTACGAGGTGGGCACTCCTTAGAAAAGAAACTAAGTACTAAGACAAAGCTCATTTTCAGTAAGAACAACAACAAAAGATACTTAATCAGACGCATAATTCATAATTAAACACGATACCAGCCACAGCTTCTATGAGATGGGCTTCTGAAACGATAAGCTACCTCCAGCATGAAGATTTAGAGAAAACATTACGGAACTGCTGTCAACAATAACTTGCGGCTCACAAGGCATACTGATGACGCTAACAGAACAGAGGATTTTTTAGTGATAATAAACCGAGACACGTTTGACTAAGAAAAGTAGATCGAAACGCATCAAGTTCTTTTCACTGTTTGCCGTCCTCGTAGCCAATAACATCACGACTTACCTAAGCTCGTCTAATAGACGTCTCTACTTACCAATCAGGTCTATAACAAGAGTATTTGCACAATCCAATGAGAAGATACGGATATGTTGACTCAATCAATGTCATCAAGCACCGTACTTCCCAGGACTGCGCTCACCCGGGTGATCTTACTTCATTGAGTTTTCCCGTTAAATCTGCTGTAATTGTCTTTTATCCGTTTTCGGTCATCAATTCCGTACGGTGGTGGAAAAAAACACAAACATTGGTCTGTGTGATTTAATCCCTACGGCTAGTGCGGGTTACAGCTGGGATTCCTCAAAGTTATTGAGAAAAACCCATAACACCTTGGCATGTTGGGGCACTAAGCGCGGGAAAATGCGTGTAACCAAGTCCCAGCTGGACCGGGTTTTGTTTCTGATTGGGTAAAGAAGGGAGAGTTTTTGGGTAGTGGCTAAATATGGTAATGCCAAGCCAAAAGTAAGCTAACGCGAGATGTTGCAGTCGTTCTTAGAGGAGATGTTGAAACACAAAGACTTATGTATACTTTGAACCAGTGTAATTCAAAGTGGACAGACTGCAAATAATTATAGTTGCTGGAAATATCATTAAGTCGTAACTGTTCATAAGTAGGATGCCTAAAATGTGTGTAATTCCACAATTGGTTTCGGCTCCGCTAATGATAGCGAATTTTTTTGACACCCCAGATCGTTTCCCGGTGAATATTCTGACGCTGGCTCTCTCCATTGGTGGTATATCTTTGTTAACTATTCTGCTCATTGCTGTTACATGCTACAAAAAGAAAAGGAAAGGTCAAAAGAAGTGGTAGGCTTTTATTTTAGCTTTGTTCTGCCTTACCTCGTGTATCAACAACCCGTCACTTATAAGAGAATGAGTGGTTTGATACTTCTTTATGCAATCTGATGAATCATCGGCGCAGTCTCATTGGTTATAGCTAGTCCTGTAGTTGAGGACGGACATATTTGCTAATGACAATTACTCATCTCGACCTTTACAGCATAAAACAAATAGATTCCATTTCGCCACGCATATCCAAGAAGACGTCAAAGGAATTTCACATTTTAGTCGCCGTCTTCATGTTGATACATTGGTAAACATTTGATTTTGCTTTCGGTTTTGCTTTTATGAGGACCGCACAGGACCTCCAGTTATTGAATAGCTGTGAAATCGCTCCAATAAGAACAGAATTTCTAGAAGAATTGGGTCAAGGCGCATTCGGGAAGGTGCACAAAGCAAAACTGATAGACGGTTTGGAGTACTTTGCAGGCAACGCCCCAGACTGGAGAAACAAGAATTCCAAGCAGAAGATTGTTGCTGTTAAAGAATTGCCTGGTGAGTATGAAGTGTTCATAAGCGTCATTTGGCCGTGTGTGGACCTTGCAGAGAAACGAAGCCTTGAAGTAACTAAGCAAAAATGATGTACAAGTCTGAATTTGGAAAGCAAGCTAGCCTATTCTCAAAAAAAAA
>BLFK01000763.1:433642-448284 GCA_014634185.1 Astreopora myriophthalma | reverse complement strand
CATGTCATTCTTTTCCTAGGTGAAGTTTAGGATTTCAAGGAAAATTTAAGGCGTGAGTTTGGAGCTCCTATGTTCTTTAATGACCGGAATGTTTCTCACGCTAAAGATGGTTTCGTTGAATGCCCCTCATATGAAGATGACAGCTATGGACTGCGGAAGAAAGAATTAGACAAAGGCATACAGGTCAGTTAATTTATTATATTAAAATGTACATGTTGCAAATGATTAAATAACTGCAAAAATTGGCACAAAAAATTATTTCAATCCAGTTTGATTTGTGTATGTGTGGCATTTATGATCATAAAATTAATTAGACACAAAGAAATCACAAATGATACTACATATGCACATATTTTGTTTCAAAAATTACTTGAAATTTATTTTTACCTACAAAAGACATGCAATTTTGTATACTTCAGTTTGTGCAGTTCTTGCAGCAGGCTCCATATTATGTGCAGGAACAGATGCTGTAGCTAAAATTACTTGACATGTGCTCTGTTCATGTGCTAGGCTGTTCCGCTGTTGACGGGATACTGGAAATCAAACTGAAGGGTAAGTTGTACAAGACCAGGGAGTTGCACCTGTGAAATAAGAATAACAGCAGCAGTAAACAGTAGCAGTAAGCAGTAAGCAGTAGCAGTAATAGCAGTAGTAGTGTCGTGCATTTTATCGATCTTCTTTAATGTTCCACCAAAAATACAGATTTCCAGCAAGCAAACGGGTTTCAAAACCGAACTCTACAACCACACTCCATACAAAAAACAGATATTCTCCGTCAACAAAAATACAGCATGTTCAATGTTCATGTGATCACGTGTCAACCGCATGATCTGTCCACGTGCTAAGAAAAATGTTCAAAATATGTAATGCTAATCTAAATGTCACACAAGAAACAAAAAATAATCCGTGACAAGTAGTAGCACTAACAGTAGCAGTAAGCAGTAGCAGTAGCAGTAGCAGTAGCAACAGTAACAACAGTAGCAGTAAGCAGTAGCCGTAGCAGCAGCTGTAGCAGCTGCAGTAGCAGCAATAGCAGTAAGCAGTAGCAGCGGTAGTAGCTGCAGCAGCAGTAGTAGTAAGAGAAGCAGTTATAGCTATAGCAGTAGCAATAGCAATTGCATTGGCAATAGCGATAGCAATAGCATTAGAAGTTCTGAAATAGCGTAATAGTAATATAGTAATATTAATGGTAATGGTAAGAATAACTTAGTACATGTAGCAGTCAAGAGAAGTGGGAAGACAGCCAACAGGCAGGAAAACTGAACAGAGCTTAGAGCAGGAATAAGAAAGTAAGACATCTACACAGAGACTAAAGTTGAGCAAACAAATGGTAGTCTTTGACTTCTATGGAGGATACCCAGATGTGTCCTGAAATCCAGGATAATGAGATGCATGCGGAAAATGATAAATGTACCTCTAACCCTAACCCTAACCCTATTGTCCTAAATACGGTATTTCCTTGAATAAATAGCCAGAGCTTGAATTGTTAATGATCAGTTTTACTGGATCAGACTCCACTTCAGCCTCATCCTCCAGATTATACCGCTATGGGTATGCCTGGAAATGGGTTGGCATGAGCAGCTTTGACGATGTCAGTTAAAGACTGTAGCTTCTCCAACCCAGCATGGCAAAGTTTATCACTGACAGAAGATGGTGAAAGTGGTGGGTAGGGGCAATTATTCGAGGGAGGCGATGCAGAACGTACGCCACTCAGATCCAAGATTAAGTCTGTGTCATGACTGTGTGACAGAAGTCATGCTTATTACTGGACTTGACGTTTGATGATTAGTAAATAAGTTAGTGATTTAACCACATGTGATTTGTTTTACGTCCTTTTTATTTTGTGTACGTTTATTGTTCTCGGAGAATCAATCAATAAGTAGTGGCTAAGAGTTTGGAGTTAGGAGTTCAGAGTTTTACAGCTTTGGTTTCTCTGGAGTAGGACAGCTTTTCGACCATGTACTACTGGTATGAATGTGAAATAGTCAATAAAAAGCTGCAGAAATTGTAAGAATCGTTGGACTTGATTGGAACAGTGTTTCCTGGCCACGAAAACATCAGGGTCGGGGAACTTGACAGACTGGTTTAGCTCTGAGTAAAACAGTCTGCTCCATAGAGTCAGTAGCAATGCACAGGAATTAAATGATTTATTCTCATGGTCATGAGCAAAAAAACAATAATAATTATGCTTGTGTAATAATAGTAATTATGTACAATTTTATATTCTTGTATCTGCATTGAATGTGTATTACAGGAGAAAGCCTCGTAATGCTGTGACACAGTATATACCAAGGACCCTTGAGGAAAAATCCAGGGAAGAGATTAAAAAATCAACAACAGACTTACTTGCTTTTATTGAAAAGGTCACTCCAAGGTAGGCACAGTATAAATTAATATTTATAATAAATGAATAAATGCATAATTGACTTCTCCCCTTGAGGAGATTTGAAAGACCAATGAAATGAATGAATATGACATAGTTCATTAAAAACAATTTTCTTGATTGTGACGCCCAACAGAGCCACTTAATATATTAGATTTTAATCTGGCCAATGCCAGACGATTTTACTCACCACTGGGGGACCCCTTGGGCAGGAAAGGGTTAAGAGATCTCCTTTCTGCCACTTATCTGCTTGCCAGTTTATTGGACAGTTCAATAAGCCAATCACGTTCAAAAGTTGTATATGTTGTACTTCAGTCTTAAAGTTTTTTTCCTTGGTTAAAAATTTTTTAAACTAGTTTGATTTTTAGTTTCCTTTGTTTTAGATTACGATAATGTCTATACGACAAAGGAAAGCAAAAAACAAACTAGTGTGAACAATTTTTAACCAAGGAAAAATTTTAACTACAACGTTATTATAAATCAACCAGTCACAACCTTGCAGGCTTCAATTACAGTAGAAACAGTATGAAGACTCTTTAACTAACTGACTCTTGGAGATAATTATTTCCCCTTGGACAATGATAGTATTTGAAAAACAGTTTTTAAAAATATTATTGTTAGTAATTTTTGTTATAAATTGGAAGTCGGGCTTCTTGTCAATAGGACTTACTGTACTGTCATCCAATTTGTTCTGTAATCGTACTTGCGATAAACAAATAGGACTCCTGCTACGCTACGTGATTGTCTGAGTTTGTTATCACTCTTATGATTACAGACTGACTGAATTCGACTCCACTTAGTCCTATCACCAATGATTGCTAAGAATCCCGCAGTTAATAATGTGCGACTTTTTTCATAATTTGGTTGTATTTTGTCATTTTGTGGCTGAATTCTGAGAAGTAAAAAGGTTCTGGTGCGCCACGCAGTGAACTGTTGCAAGTTGTATGAAAAACAAAACAAAACAAAACAAAAACAATTAATTAAAAGTAAAACAATTTCTTTAATAAATAGCCTATTTTTCAACCTGTTGCCTTCATAATTATTTCTTCCTTAGGACTTGCATTAGCTCATTGGAGAACTTAATAATTATGCACCATTTTGCCTGCCATCTTCAAAATGACCAAACTGGCAAGAAAAAGTCACTTACACCAGTCATGCATTCAGCCACTCATTGTCATATTTTTTTTTGAAAGGAAATAATGTTAAACTTTATTAAAAAATAATAATAATAAAGTCATTCAACATTATAACTACAGTCTGTAAATGAGCTTACAGAGTTTCATCTAAAGTCAAAAGACCAATACTGTAATTTCTGAAAATTGCAGTGGAAAGCATTCATGGATAAAATTATTATTGTGTAATGACACAATAATATTAATGAACTCATAATAATTATTATTGTGTAGTGTACAGTCATGTATGATTGAATTTTGCAATAACTGCTTTAATTTGTTTTGGTCTTGGTTTACTGTACATATATGATTGAATAAAGAAATACTTACACAGAGTTTTCAAACAATAGATGCAAAACAAAACCCAGTAACTGTTGTGACTTACGTCACTCTTGTTTTGCCACATTAATTAGCGCCATCTGTTTTACTTGTTTTACGTTTTTATTCGCTTAGTAAATCCATGTTGTGAATTTGATTTTTTGTTGACTGAAGCATCTGTTTACTTCAGAACGTGATTGGCTTGGTATTTACTTGTTGATTTTCCACCGAGAACAGCTGTAATGGACTGTAATGAATTTTTGGATTGTAGGTTTGAGCTGGCTTTGCAGCAGAATGAGGTCTTAGATTATTTTATGATGACCATCTGTCGTTGGCTGACTATGAAACTACCTTTGGGGCAAAATCTGATAACTATCTGAAGGTATAAGAATTATTTTATCATACACAATTGCAGGATGAGTTCATTAATGAACTCAAATAATATGTTTTTAGGTAACACAGCTGTAAATGTCGAGTTTGAAACCAACAATTCTAATACCTGTGTTTGCTTTTGGCAGGAATATCAGTCCTTTACTGATCTCCAGTACAGCAAAGAGAAAACAATCACAGATATACAGTGGCATCCTACTATCAAAGGTGTGTGTTGTTTTGTGCCAGTTAAAGAAGGAAAAGATTGGCTAAGTTGCTCTTGGGTGGGCATTCTGTGATGTTGCAAAGTTGCAGCCTGGTTCCATCGATAACTTATAAAATTTACTTAATTGATGGAGGGAACTACTCTAAGTGCGATGCAGAAAAATAATGACAATACTTACAATGAGTGTAACTGTTGTATCTTCAACAGGTATCATTGCAGTTTCGTGTGGTGAAGGTCTTTCCTTTGATGACAGAGTCAACCACTTCTCTCGTATACTAATGACATCATCACTGGTTCTTATTTGGAGTTTCTCTGACCCAATTCATCCTCTGGTTAGTATCTAAACCCCCTGGACACAGACTTGCAAGCTGTTTGGGTTCAGGCAGTTTATTATATAATTTACATATGCAATCATCTTTCCAAACTATACAATACAATGAAGACCTAAGGCCCATAAACAAAACTAACAACTACTTATGATTGACAAAATCAGAACTGCCTATGGAGTGGGTGGGTTGGGAAAGCAAAACTACAAACTTCAAGGTGGCTAGAAAAATGCTGGTCTCAGTAGCAGCGTTAGGCTATAATGGCTAAAAACACGTATTGGCGTGGGTTAAAAACTAGCGGTGTCTTGCGGTAAACAACGCCCTTCCGACCACATGGGTGGTTGAGGTTGCCTATCTCCCTCGCAGCTTGTCCGTCCGAGACATGGGTCTAGATTTATATTAATGGGTATTAATATCCACCTAAACCCCCCGGACACAGACTTGCAAGCTGTTTGGGTTCAGGCAGTTTATTATATAATTTACACATGCAATCATCTTTCCAAACTATACAATACAATGAAGACCTAAGGCCCAAACCCAGTGAAGGTGTGGGAGGTAGAGAGAAGGACAATAGAAGGACTGTTAACCTTGTGTAGGGTGGTGAAATAAAATGGCTTTGCACAGCATATTAGCAGAGTGGAGGCGAACTGGCAACGGCATGGTAAGATAGATTAAAATGGTGTCGGAGCGCCAGTCCCCCAGGGCCTTGATCAATTCAAGAGGGACCCCCGATTGATAAGCAAAGGACGCACCCCCTCGGCGAAACGAGTGACCCGCAAATTGCTTCGGGTCAAATCCCAAGCTGGTGAGATGATAACGCAATTTGTCAACAAAGGCGCCATAGGTGAAAATATGGGGTGTGTGAGAAAGGTCTACCCAATTAAAGGCCTGCTGGTCCCGTGATGAAAAGGGGGCCGTAAAACGAAAGGCAGCGAATAAGGCAGTCGAGGGACAGAGCGTAGAGCCAGGAATGCGTGGAAGGGGAATTTCAACAACCCTTTCCCGGAATTGGATAGTCTTGCTCCACCGAATGGTGACCAGGGTGCCCCAGGGGTGAATCGTAAAGTCACTTTTGGTAAGCTGTTTTTGGGGGTTGAAAGTACGAGCGGCGGTAGGCAATAAATGCGACTTTCGAAACATGCCGTAAAACGCAACCAAACAAATGGCCCAAAACGAAGCATCAAAGCTTTTAGAGAGGTCTAACTGGGAATGAAGCTGCCGCAAGATCGCCGGAGTAATTGGTTGCTTTTGGGTTCACATTAGCCCTTTAGATCTGTTGATGCCGGTGAGCAGAGATTTGAGCGGCCAGTTGTTGATGAGCGGGTTCGACAAACCCATCTCCTTATGCAGCAGGCCGACGATATTAAGGTAACTGCGAAGTGACGTAGCTTTTAGGGTGCGAGCAAGAAAGGCAGCGTACTGTAACAAATGATCTGGCTGGACCGGAACAGGGGGGTAACCCATGTACAAACAGAAGCGCAGGTACATATTACGATGCGATTTGTAGGTTGCCTTTGTGGATTCTGCAAAGAGTTCCGTACGATAACTATGGACTTCCCGAATCAACTGCATGGCGAGTTGGGGATCCTGTGCACCTAGAAAAAACAAAATTGCAACTGTCAGCCGACATGTGATTAGAGAGAGGCGAATTGTCCACCAGGCCCTGCGGCAGGCTCTCAGTTAAAAAGGCGTAAAAACGAGAGAGGTGGTGTGGATCGTGAAGTCGGGAAATCGCATCGGCGACGGTATTGCGAAGGCCCTCGATGTATGTGGCACTGAGGTGGAAGTTGTACGCTGCAGATAACCAAAAGAGATCACGCAATTCGTCCATAATCAGACCATCTGCCGTTGTCCCTTTGTTGATGATCTGTACGGCAGCCTGGTTGTCGCTGTGGATAAGAACCTTATGATTAGCCCACAGGTGGGCCCAGCGCTTCGCCGCTAAGGTTATTGCCAACGTTTCCTTATGGTTAATATGGAGAACCGACCAGGGTGGGTTGTCCGAGGCAAAATGGAAATAGAACCAGTCGCCCCTGAAAAAGGCCCCCGCTGCTAGGGAACTGGAGTCGGTCATGACGTCAACTGTCGGCTGTCTGCAAAGAAAAGGTCGCTTGCCATTGAACACGTGGAGAAAACGGTCCCACCACGCAATATCCAGATGAAAAGGCGTTGTGAGCCGATATTTGGCCGTGCTGGACATAGAATTCATAAGGTCCAGAATTCTTCGAAGAAAGGTCCGTCCACCATATACTACCCTGCAAGCCCAATTCAATTTGCCTGCAAGGCGTTGAAGCTGACGTTTAGTTGCGCGGCGCTTATGCCGGAACTGTGCGAGAAGGGTTTGTAATTCTTGTAATTTTGCGGTCGGTAAAGTAAGGGTGCAAGCCTTTGTGTCAATTTGAACGCCGAGAAACGTGAGGCATTGCGTGGGCGGCACGAGTTTCCGCCAGCTTATTGAAAAACCCAAATCTTGAAGAAGAGCCAGGAGAACGTCATACTTCATTTTGCAATCATGATAAGAGCTTCCGATTACTAGAAAATCGTCTAAATAAACAATGATGCCATGATAGCCACGCCGAGCCATCATGCGTCTGACAGCCTGTGTAAGCCGATGAAAAATCTCGGGAGAGCATTTGGCTCCGAAAGGAAGGCGAGTATCATAGAAAAAAGTATGGAAATCGTCCCCCGAGAAACGCCATTTGCAGCCCGTAGCCTGGTAACTAGTCGGATGAATGGAAACGGAACGGTATGCGTGACGGAGATCTATTTTAGCCATGAAGTACCCCGGCCTAAGGGTACGAATCGCATCATCAAGAGTTTGAAATTTAAACGCGCGCGTGGTGATATAATCGTTGACCGCATGCCCATGCGGTCGCGAGCAGTCATGAATAAGCCTAATTTCGGTCGAATTCGGTTTTGGAATAGCTCCTAAAGCACTAACGACCGTCGGCTTGGTAGCCGAGATAACGTAATTGCCCTGTTGAATTTCTTCGCGAATAGTTTGTTCTACTGTGGCCCTCACAGCAGCATTAGTCGCCGATCTGTAATTCGTCATGTCCACTTCGGTGAACGCGGTGTCAACGTCTGTTAACTTAAAGCCATAAAGAATGCCATCGCCTAAAAACTGCTTGTCTTCATCATCGTGGAGCTCATGTAGCCATAAGGATTGGTTAAAAGGGGTTGATTGAAGGGGTAGTCATTGCGTATTGGCTCTGACCCCGACATGTACCTGAGTAGGGGGGGAGGGGGAGTTAACATGGTTATGACCCGGGTGGTTCTGGCCACAAGTTTTCCCCCCTTGAACGCGCCGGTTGCACACGTGTTCATAAATACAATTGTGGAAAGAGCAACCCCGGGGGGAGTTGAAGCTCCGACAAATGGTGCGCCCCTCGCTGGTGGTGGCAGCAAACTGACTATTAGAGCCCGGGGCACGACCCACGGCGCGGGGAGGGTTACTTCCCTTGCTAAGAGGCTCTAATATGACCGTGTGCAAATGATTAGAATCGAAAACCCAGGGGTAACCATAAGTCGCCTGTAACAGGCGAAACTCGTCGTCGTATTTGAGGACCGACGGCCATTGAAAACGATTGGATAGCTCCATTATCTTAACTGTGTAAGCTAGATAGTTTTGAACCGCCTCTAGCGAGTTCAACTTCTTACTTAACATTAGGTTATAAAATATTCTAGTATTACTAATCACCCACTGCGAGAATGTGACTTGCTCTAGCTTTGGTTTCTTTGGGCCATAGGAAACAATTAGTTTAGTGTTCCCTGCGTCTGAAATCGTTCTTTCATCCTCACGGGGTATGATATTGTCTACAAAGTCAACAATCCGTAGCACTTTCTCACCCTTAGGCAGCTGGGCTGGTCGTAAAAACATCTCTGCGGCTCTTGATTCCATGGCTGAGGCGGTCGCTGAGAGGAGAGTAGGAGCATTGGGGACCGATGTTGGTGTCTGACGCAGCATATTCCACGCGTGGGGCTCGCCTAACGGTTCCTGGTTTATGGGGTCTAGAATTCCATCCAGTGGCGTTTTAATGTCGTGGAGAGGCAAATGGCGCAGATCTTTCAGCGTGTGAACTTGTTGAGGCACGCGCGTCGAGTCATCCCACGTGGCTGCAGCAAGTTGCGCTTTTTTCTCCTCAATCTGCTTGCGTAACAGCTCTTTTCGCCGCTGCTTGGCTAATCGCTCCTCTTCAACACACAACAAGGCTAGTTCGCTTTCCAAGGCGTCAAGTTCGGCGTCTTCGGCCTCTTGTTCTTGGATATCGACAATCTGTGCTTTGTTGGGTGAACTTTTTATCTTACCCTCGCAAAACTTGCTTGGAATTCCCCACTGGTGCTCACTCAGGGGTTCACTGCATCCCGCACATTTGGGGACTCGCTTTGACAAATCAACTTCGCTCATTGCGTCCGCCATTGGAAAGCAAAACTACAAACTTCAAGGTGGCTAGAAAAATGCTGGTCTCAGTAGCAGCGTTAGGCTATAATGGCTAAAAACACGTATTGACGTGCATTAAAAACTAGCGGTGTCTTGCGGTAAACAACGCCCTTCCGACCACATGGGTGGTTGAGGTTGCCTATCTCCCTCGCAGCTTGTCCGTCCGAGACATGGGTCTAGATTTATATTAATGGGTATTAATATCCACATAATTCTGTTCATCAAGTCCAAAAGCTCTTGCCCCATTCACACAAAAGCTTAACCTTTTTCACCCGACCCTTTTTGAGCCTCCTTAACTAATTATCTTCTTCTTTAAATATTGTTTACTGACTTTTGTCGACTACAAATTGAAATAGGACAAAATTAATAAAAGAACAATTTCAACATTATCTGAATTCCAATACCTAAACAACAATAGCCCTTTTCCTTGCTGTCTGCCTCGGTCTATATGCAAGTCCAGATGTAGATCAACCATTCAAATGGAAATGAGTTGTGTGTTGTCATGCAAATCTAGCTCATTGTCATTAATGGTTGAGGACCAATTAGACTCGCTTTGAACCTGTGGAAAACAGAAACTTTTAAATGGCCTATTCTACACAGTCTTTGTGACTGATGCATCCTTTAGTCAGCCAGGCCAGTAGTTTAGTCACATGTAAACAGGTGTCATTCCATGGTGCGAATGGGGCATAACTCAAAGAGGTACTGAAAAAGACAAGACCAATAATAATGGTTTGGACTACATATAGCAGAACTAGATAAATTGAATTCCTAATTTTAATAAGAGACTAATACTAAGTATGAAAACTTGAAGTGAAATACATGTACTCAGTAATACAAAATTGCTCAAAAAGCATAGTTTGCATTAAATCAATGTAGGCTCTGCTTGAAGCTCCAGATGACATCTTCTCATTCAAGTTTAATCCTTCTGATCCAAATATAATTGCTGGAGGGTGCATCAATGGGCAGGTAAATACAGTACTGTTGCATATTATGTCTCTTAATTCATGGCAACTATTTCAAGGGCTCATCCTTGGTGTATGAGCCCTGTGAAATTCACAGATGGTGTAAAGCAGAGAAAACAAAAGAAGATAAAATGATACACTCGAGAAAACAATTAGTTGAGAAAACAGAGAGAGATTCGTCAAGTTATGACACTGTGGTAAACCCCTTGTAAGTTGACAGCTTTACTTTTAATGCATATAAAGGAGACCCAGTGTGCAGTTAATCTTCAAAAGGATATTGCCATATACAGGTCAGTTCCAGTTACTGATCATGACAGTGGCTGTTTTTAGAGGATTATCATTTATGTATGAAACTTAATATACTTGTACATGTATACACTTAGAATTAGAATTGTTGTTCATGAATCTTATTAAATATGTTGTCAGTGATGAAGTTGGTTCTTTGATACAAAACCTCATCGCATTTAATTGCACCTCTTGTCTTTATTATTTTACAGTTTATTTTCTTCTGTGCAGATTGTTTTGTAGGACATAACAAACCACAGCAACAGATTACGCAGTCATAGGCAATCCAATGGACAAAGCAAGAAAAACTTTATGAACACCTTGGTAGGGAACATTATGGGGTATTATCAATAATTATTTGTGGTGGAGACTTTGGTGCACAACATAATTATGCTTTTTTGCCAGCACCAAGCATTGAAAAAATTAATGTTTAACAACAAGTTGCAGTATGTATCACGTTAAAGATTTTGCTTCTGACTGGTTGCAAAAGTTGCACAAGATTTCTAGGCCAATCACTAAGTTAAGTAATGGAAAACTGAAAGTAGGAATTGTTGCCCAAAATTACCTTGGACACTTTAAGCTGTAAACTGCTTAATTGCTGGGAGTATGCTCTGAGGCAATGAAACCTGTGGCTAAAGTTAGATTACAGTGACAGCTATGTGTACAGGTAGTTGGCAGCATTTTTAGAGACTTTATTAAACTTGGAAAATAATGACGATGACAATGAGGATGATGACCAAGATAATCAGGATGAACTAATTTTCAACTCAGTTTTGTTCATTTGCCAGTGTTGATTTAGTGTTGAAAAACTAATGGGGATGTTGTGCATAAAAATTATTTCAACCTACATGTGGCTTGATGTGTAAATTATTTTTCTGTGTCAGCTTATTATGATAATGAATGCCAAACAAAGGAAATTTCAAATCAAACTACTAGGTTAGAATTAATTTTTACCTGCAAGGGGTACACTACAAATCAAATAACTCAGATCAAATCAAGCAAAATGTTGGTTTTTGAGGTGAGCAGAAAACCAGAGTATCCAGAGGAAAATGTCTCAAAGCAGCTCGCATAGAGAACCAACAGACTCAACCAATGGGAGACATCAGTTGTTGATTGATTGATGCAATTGTTAATTTATTTACATTTACATCACAATTTGCACAAAGGCACTACAATAGGACACTCATTCCCTTACCCTGTGCTAGCCACCTTCCGCATCTGTGGAAGGTGAAAGCTCTCACAGCTGCACCAACTGAACCCTGCTCCCCCATATGAGAACTGAGAGATGACAGTCATATAATTATGCATTAATGATCTTCTTTTAGCCTGGATTTGAAGATGAATCCAGCTTTGATCGGTCGCCCATCCTTAGATACAGTGCAGTGTCATCTATTGAACACAGCCACAAGACTGTTGTGACAGACATCAAATGGATTCCTGACCACATGCCTTTTGGAGGTATGGGATCAAACAAAAATTAATAATAATAATTTATTATTAGTCCTCTCCTCTCCCTGGTGCAATTCCTGTACTACGTTCCCATCACTAGATCTATGGTACCACTTAAAAGTAAGCTAGTACTTTCATCACGCAATAAGTTTTTTGTTAACCAGATCAAAACAAAAGGTTTATGTAAATAAGGAGATTTTGGTATCAGATATAATAAAACATTTCTTTTGTTTTTTCTTCATGAATTATTAACAAGGGGAATAGTCTGGTTGACAAAGGGTTTGTACGTGACTTGAAAGTCCTTGATTTCAAGTAAAAATTCATGGTCTTCAAAGTAATTGAAAATTGAAGCTGGTGCCGAAAAGGCCTTGAAATCTTATGCTCACGACATCTCACGCAGATTGGCAAGTAACTATTAGAGGCAACAATGAATGTTATTAGAAATAGAGTTACATTCATTTGGTTTGTGTTTGGACATCCTGGAGTCCTTGAAAAATGGAATAATGTTGCCTTGAAAAGTCTGTTTTCTTTGTTGAAGAAAGTGTAAGAGTCTTGAATCAAGTAAATGTACATGTAAATGTTGGCACTATTTTCTGTCTGGTAACTGGGCAGTAAACATTATTTTCATTGATAAAAATTGAATAAAAATACAAAGCAACAGAATGGCTATGGGGATTTTCAGGGTAGCAACAAGCACAATGTAATAATTTATTGAAACTTATAGTGAAGCTTAATCAGACACCAAAGCACAGCAAGTGTTATAGTCTCACTTTTTGTTTCACCTCTGTGTAGATTGGTCGCATGGGAGTTGCAGTGGAAAACAAAACACAGCAGTGTAATCAACTGATATCATGTGCTGCTGATGGGTGAGTTACAAAACTTGTAACAAATTCTGGTTGGCCAACTCTTGATCTTGTATAATATTCTACTATTTTCAGTTTTCACAAGAAAGACTTCACACTTGAACTCGCTTTGAACAAAAAATAAAAAGGCAGAAGTGAACTCGGAAGTTCCCTATTTCTTATAGGTTTTTGTTTCAGAGCAGATCAATTTTTATGTCTGATTAAATTTTCGAAGGTTTTGGTGTTGAATTAATGTCTTTAGTTATTGGCCAAAGTCTCTCACTTTTTCCTCAACCAATCAGAGGCCAATCCAAAACTAGCTGGAAATGGAACTTCCTCACACACCTTTCCTTGCACATTTTGAGATTTTTGATTGGACCATTTCCTTGCTATCATGTGCTGGGACTTGCCAATTGAAAGTAATTAATTTTGGTGTGCACGAATAGTAAGACTGTTTTCTTACCCTCACAGTTGAATGGGAAAGAGCATGTGATGGAGGCTCCTTCAAGGGAAATAATTTGCATGTGAAAAGTTTCCACCCCTGTAACATAACCTTCCATACCATGTTCTTTCCAGTGATAACTGCTCCAAATTCCGACAGCAATCCACTTTTGGTTTACTAAACGTGCTGTGCGCTTGTCTTTATTCAGCTCTGTCCTTGTTTGGGACACACGGCCAAGCAAATCTGCTGCACCTACCCAAGCTGCTGGGAACAATCCTGTAGGAATTCTTCCCACTTTCAAACACCTGGACTTAACTTGGAAACCTGTGCTTAGGGTAATGTCTTTTTCCATACCACGTTTAGACCTATAACTTTTGCAGGATCCAGAATTCTATCGTCACATGTTCATGCGTATGGAATGTTTTCACTCACATGATTGATTAGCAGCCATGTTTTTTAACTGAAACAGAAGAAAAAGTTTGGATAAAATGAAGAGTTCAATTCCCTGAAGAATAGTATGGGACACCAAGTGAACATGGGAATATATACTCCAATTTTTTTAATAGTTAAGGTTGCTCTGAATCCATTCCAGAGAATTTTTTTTTAAAAACTTTGCATAAAGTTTCATCTTGGCATGCTGATCACTTTCCAGCAATAAAATCACAGATTTCAGTTTTGAGATATGAGAACCTGAAGCCAAAATATAGGGTGTTTTTGCAGGGCTTACCTGTTGCCAAGGTAACTTAGTATGTCACAATAATGACCGCATCTTGTTAACCAATAATTGGTCTTTCATAGGGTAAGATAACAATTTGCCGTTACGTGATACGATGTTGTAGTGTCAATCCCTCTGATAAGAAAGTCTCTAAGAAAGTGTTCAGAATGAACCAGGTTTTAGCCACCTTGAAGTGTCTATCACCTCAAAATACTTTTCCGTTACAATAATTCTCTGCACTTTTCCCAAACATATTTTGTTGCTCTACAACCTTTTTACTGAAGACTCACATTTTTTACTGGTTTCCAAAGGTGGAAAATCCGGACATGGTTTGATCCGCGACCGAGCAAGGAAGGAGAATGGATTCAATACCGGGTTGACGTCACAAAACTACTTTGCATGGCTGTTTTCAATGAACGATCCCAATGCAAAGTACTTTGTGACGTCAACCCGGTATTGAACCCATTCCCCTTACTTGCTCGGTCGTAAATCAAATTACAGCTGGTTTTTCCAACTTTTGAGAGCGTGTAAATCAGCGGATCTGTAGGAAAAGGTTTTTAAAGCAAAAAATATGTTTGTGACAATTGCAGAGAATTATTGCAACGGAAAAGTATTTTAAGGTGATAGGCACTTTAAGGGGTCTGTTCACACTTACTGTTATTTTTGTCAGAAAATGCATCAAACATTTAATTACTGTCAGTATGATAAAGGG
>BLFK01000763.1:413999-420143 GCA_014634185.1 Astreopora myriophthalma | reverse complement strand
CCCCCCCCCCCCCCCCCCCTTCCCTACGGGCCTGATATTCTTCTATCCATAAACGCTGAAGTTAAATTCGTTTGGTATTTATCCAAACAACATAACAAAACATAACGTTGAGTTAATTTTAGTCCATATTTTCTAGGAGCATATGCTGCAGCAAGTTATTGTATTTTATTTCCTTGTCTTCGTTCATTACTGTATGTTGAAAAAATATCAGTCCGTAACTTTTAACAGTTATAAAAATTATTTTTTTATTTTTTTTAAATTAATATTTTCGTCTATTTCGGGATCATGTTGTCGCAATAAAACTTGAAAAGTCACCATTTTTTTTTCGTTTCATTTTTGTTTTTTGTTTTTTTTTTCTTTTTCCCCCCCTCTTTTTCTGTGGAATATTTGGCGACCAAAAAAGCGCAAGTGATCCGCACTTGTGTTTAAAACTGTACCAATGAATTTGACAACTGTTGACGTTACGACATAACAAAACAAAACAAAATGTTGAGTTAAGTTTAGTCCATATTTTCTAGGAGCATATGCTGCAGCAAGTTATTGTATTTTATTTCCTTGTCTTCGTTCAATACTGTATGTTGAAAAAATATTAGTCCGTAACTTTTAACGGTTATAAAAATTATTCTGTGTTTTTTTTTAAATTAATATATTCGTCTATTTCGGGATCATGTTGTCGCAATAAAACTTGAAAAGTCACCATTTTTTGTCGTTTCCATTTTTGTTTTTTGTTTTGTTTTTCTTTTTTTTCCTCCTTTTCTGTGGAATATTTGGCGACCAAAAAAGCGCAAGTGATCCGCACTTGTGTTTGAAATTGACAACTGTTGACGTATCTTCGAATGTTCTTAATTATTACATCGGAAGATTCAGTTTGTGACTTGAATTTTTTATTTGAAGTCCCAAGGTTCAATTTTCTGAATTCCAGTTCTTTGCATTTCTCGGAGAAGTAACCATCAAATTTCAGATGTTTGCGGATGGTGTCATCTCCCTTTTTAGTAGCCAATAAAACCACAGCAAACTCCAGCATAACTGGAAAAGCTGTTCACTTTCTGGTTGTCATGAGTAAAGGCGCCTAAATTAAGCTGGCGTTTTCTTTCCGCAATGTCCAGCCTTTTGATGGAGCTTACACGTATCATCGTTTGTTATCAAGTAGCATTTCTCTCCGTTTTGGTTCATTGTGTTTCAGGTGAGTACGATGCCATCTTTAGTCTCCCAATAACTTGAACCTCGTGCTAGCTTCACAAAGGAAACATCATGCTAATTTTGTAACTCGAAACTCGCGCTAACTTCGTAACTCTGACCCCGTACAAAATCGAACCAAAAATGATTTTTTACCTGATTTTTACATCAACTGCAGTGTTACCCACCGATACCTCGGACATCCCAGTAACTAGAAGTAATTTCCCTACCGTTCTGGTCATTTATTTTTTCTTTTACCCTCGATAACTTGAATCCCTTTGTGAAACTTAGTTTCACGAGGGATGCATACCCCAGAACAGCGATTGACAAAACACTGGCCACCAGTTCATGGACTACACCAATGGACTAACCCTAAAAATACCATTCCAAATGAGTGTTATGTAGAGAAGCTGCTATTATACTTATTTTGTATTTCCCTACCATTCAAGTAGGCTGTTGGCTTTTGAATCTGCCTGTTAATTTATTATTTTGGGAAAAAGCAGTCAATATTCCATTTCTTTGTAATGGGTAATTACCCCTATGAATGCATGAGTGAGAGGTTTTCTTGTGGCCATTTTGTAGGGAAGACACTGTTTCTAAATATAAAAGCCGATTTACACGGTGCAACTTCTGCTTACAACTGTCATGTGCGCCTTCTGCGCGCACTAGTAAAATCATGTACAACTCTTTTGCCATTGAACACAGACTGTTTTTTTGCACTGTGGTAGCGTTTTACAGTCAAACAAGTTTCAAAATCCTACATCTTTTCGAGTTGCACCCAATAGTCGTAAGCTAGTTGTAGCCTTGATTTACACGACGAAACTGAAGTTGTATGCGTCTTGTGAGCAGGTTGCATGGTACAGATGTAAGCACAATCTATAATCCAAGCATGAAGCAAGTTTTGATTTATCATACTAGTGACATTTATTATACTGAGTGCATCGTTTCTATGCCTTTTCAAGTTATTACGTCTTCCGAATGTGAAGTATGATCTGACAAACTGATATAGATTTGATTTGAGTCTACGCTTTTTCTCTTCCGTGGTTGATCCATACGTAAAATTATTCAAAATGGGGGCTAGCCACAGCAGGACGAGAACAAACACGATATATGCAACGTAAGTGTAACCACAGAACGTATTTGGAATGGTATCTCTAGGAGTAGTCCATTGGGGGGTAGTCCATGGACTGGGGCCAGTGTTTTGACGATCCTTCACCACTGATGTTTTGGTGATTCAAACGCAGGAGACTGTAATGAGTTGGATCTTGGAATGGAAAGCGGTTTAATCCCAGATGACAGGATAACGGCCTCCTTGCAGTTTAGGGATTATCGGTCAGCACGCCATGGTAGATTGAACCACAAAAGAGCATGGTGTGCGAATGACAGTGACAGTTATCCATATCTACAGATTGACCTGCAGACGCCACACATCATCTGTGCTGTGGCTACGCACGGTGACCGAGGTGACTGGGTAAAGACGTACTCGCTAGAATCATCCATAGATGGTAAATCGTGGACCGTTTACAAGGAAAATGAACAAGATAAGGTGAGCCCCTGAAGAAGCATCTCTTTGATACTGCAAGTCATGCAAGTCCCTGTGTAGACGCGTAATAAGGGCTCACAAGTGTTAGATGCATGTCACTAGTGCCCATGGATGTAACTAGCCTGCTCAGCAAGCGTTCCCCTACGAGCGAAGATTTCCGTGTTCTGGCCGCGGGAAAAGTGGGACGAGAAAATAGGAGGACGGGAAGGCTTGCTACGCAGGCTAGTATGTAACAGCGTATTGGAGTCATGTAAAGTGCATAACTTGGAAAGGCTGCCTCAGCGCAGTTCCCCGCTCTGCTCAATAGATAATTGCAAACGAGGAAATTACTTAGCTATGAAATATACTAAGATGGCTCACTGGGTCCTCTTCTAAAATTTCTAGGACCTTCGTTTAAGAAAAGGAGCTCAAGCTACTTTTTTTTATAGCGTCTCAGTGCTTGTCAGTCTGCTAAGATAAAAAAAAGGAAAAAGTGAGCGCGATTGCCTTGGTAACGTACCTACAATCGTGACACGAATTTATGAAATGAATGCATTTAAATTCTTAGATTCTTAGGCAGAATCTTTTTGTGGTAATTATCGTTATCGTTATAATTATCATAAATACGTTGTCCGGCGCGGAAAGGAAGTTTCATCTTGAACACAGGGACAGCGTGGAAGCAGTTAAGTGCAGCGCAAGTCAGTCTTGAAAAACGTGGGAATCATACCATTGGCGGTCATCTTTTCTTCCAGATGACACGGTGTCCATAATGGGTCGAAAGGGGAACCCATAGACACCCCATCTGTATGTTAGTATGATCTGGCATTGAACTGCCTGTGCAATTGGCCAACCCAACTACATTAATGTTATCAATTATTGTCAAGAGGGGAATCTAGTCTTATTGAGAAGAAACAGATTTATCAACTTTAAGTGGCCGCCATGGGCAGATACATCGGTCTTTTGATCTTCTTAGGTTCGCTTACTTACATACCGTATAAAGGCATCTGCGTTCTTTTTCTCTGTATTGTAGGTTTTCCGTGGAAATGACGACGACTTTACAGCAAAGAAGAACATCATCAGTGATGTATTGTTAACAAGGTGGTTGCGAATTGTGGGTATATCCAGCTCTGGACTGTTTTGTATGAGGACAGAACTGTATGGAGTCAGGCTAAAACCAGGTAAAATGGGGAACAATAATAATTTTGTAAACCTGGTCTCGTTCAGAGCAGTCCTTTGCGACTTTGAGTCACATTTCGGGTTCCTACATGTATATAACGCGGCTGCAGCGCGGTCCCCTGGCCTGCGTTTCCATTCATAGTTATACTTAACTATGGGATATCAGTTGAAAAATAATAATAATAGTAGCAACAATAATAGTAACAATAACAATAACAATAATAATAATAATAATAATAATAATAATACGCACTCCCTGCATGAGGGCGTGGCATCTGCATTTTAGGCGATCCCAAGTAGCGACGAAGAGTACCCTCGGTGGTTCTCTGAGGGAAAAACATCGCTGATTCCTAAACCGGGGGAGTTCACTAGTGAGAACCAAAGACCGACTACTTGTTTGAATCCCATCTATAAATGGTACACATCATGCCTACTCGCTCCGATTGACAAGCATTTGAACCACTACGGTTTGATGGAGGCTGCGCAAAGGGGTGCACGCGCTGGGTGCAGCGGGACGATGGATAATTTGTTGATAGACCGAGCGGTTACGTTAGACTGTCACAGGAGGAAGCGCAACATCAGTATGAGTTGGATTGATGTGAAGAAGGCCTACGACTCCATAGATCATGGTTGGTTAGAGGAAATGCTGCTGTTGCACCGGTTTCCCGACTGGGTGTGTTGTACTGTCCGAAGCTTGTCGAGAAGCTGGAATACCAGAATAGTAGTCACCACAAAAAAGGGGAGAGAGGCTTCGGAGTCCATAACGTTTAGAAAGGGTCTCCCCCAGGGAGACGCCCTCTGTCCCAGTCCCTTCACGGTCTGTCTGAACCCGATCGCCTGGAAGATAAGTGCGTCAGACGGGTATAGGCTTTCTAAGCCTATCGATACAAAGGTCACGGATCTTCTCTATATAGACGACCTAAAGATCTTTGCGGCATCGGATTCGAAACTCAGCTGTCTGATGAAGTCGGTGAAGGCTGCTATGGAGAGTGCCAGGTTGCAATGAAACCCTAAGAAATGTGAGGTCTGCCACATAAAGAGAGGGGTCACTGTCGCTAATAGCGTTGGAGTGGAGGTTGATGGGAATGCCAAGATTCCGAGCCTGGAGGAAGGTCAGCAATACAAGTTCTTGAGCGTGCTTGAGAGTTTGAAGCAAGAAGAGAAGCTAGCGCTGAAGTGCGCTGCTAAAGAGTATCTCCGTCGGATGTCCTTGATCTGATTGAGTCCCCTGGCGGGCTACCACCGTGTGACTGCATCTAATCAGTTTGCAGTGCCAGCGATGAGTTACTTTATGTGGACTCAGCATTGGTCAATAACAGAGTTAAGGGATATAGACAGAGAGGCCCGCAAGGTCGTAGGGGAGAACGGAGGCAAGCACCCCTGTGGTTCAACATCACTACTGTACCTGCCACGAGACAAGGGAGGGAGGGG
Source organism: Astreopora myriophthalma (assembly GCA_014634185.1). Lineage (NCBI taxonomy): Eukaryota > Metazoa > Cnidaria > Anthozoa > Scleractinia > Acroporidae > Astreopora > Astreopora myriophthalma. The sequence goes on along the minus strand of BLFK01000763.1, from coordinate 414,838 downwards.
CTTGCGCTCGATCGAGAGAGAGTATAAAGAAACCAAGGTTAAAGCAGCAGTCAAGTTGTACCAGAACAGAGATCCGGTTATGAAGATGGTGCGTGATTTCGAGAAGCTCGCGGAGAGTGTGGGACACCAGTCACTGACAAAGGAAGCGGCGAAGTACGCGGAGGAGTATGGCCTGCGACTAAAGCTCTAATACCCTGATCCAGCCTGCGTCACAGAAGAAGGACAGTTTATACCTGGAGAGAAACTTAAAAGTTACCTGAGGAAAGAGCGAGAATTAAGATTGAAAGGGGACGTAGGGGCTCAAAAATAGCAAGGGAAGTTGGTAACAGCAAGAGTTGATGACGAGGAGCTAAGCACTGAACGATGCTTTTGGTGGCTAAGCGAATGGCGAACATGCCAAACGCATACGATGGCGGGTATGTTCGAATTATACGAACAGCTTTTACCCACTCGATTGTACGCCATCCACAAGACATGCGTAAGTCCAAGCGGTGACCCTATGTGTAGGTTATGCAGTACAGCGCCCGAAAGCATGGCTCACATCTTATCCGCTTGCCCTGCGCTTGCGCAAACAAAGTACGTGGCAAGACATGATGCAGTCTTAAAGGACCTATTCTTCGAGATCCTATTTGATGTGGGCCTGATAGACACTGTGCCTCCTTGGTATTCATCCATCAAACCGTAGCCTCTTTATGAAACAGCGGAGGCACAGGCATACTAGGATGTTCCGGTCTATGGGGAGTTTGAAGAACTGAGGGCGAATAGAGTACACGCCAGGATCGTCGATAACCGACACAAGCAAGTCATTGCGCTGGAGATGAGCTGCCCCTGGGTGAGCA